>VMDR010017533.1:0-10582 GCA_007922815.1 Macrotus californicus
TATATAATCCTAAATATCTAGATGATAAAAAACATGGTACACATTTTTTGATGGGGGGGCACTCTACTCTTTAAGTCACACTTTAATTGAAATAGCTATTAAGATACCTCCTATAGGTCTACGCCATGATAATTGGAAGTTATAAAATTCAAATATATTTTTGGAGAAGAAAAATAATGTCATTTACTGGCAGACAATAAAATAAAAAAACAAAACAAAACCCTGAATTCAAACATTTATATGATTTGGAGAAAAAAAAATTATAAATAAGATACAAACAAAATTATTAATATTTTTTTCTATCTGAGCTATTATACTGTAATTTTCCTTGACATTTTTACTAATACAGTACAATATTTATGGAAGAAGAAAGGCAAGAATGGTGAACCACATTTTACCATCAAAAAGTGAGGAGTAAGCTGGTAGGTGGCCAAGAGGTCACCTATTCATGGCACGTATCCAAGTTCAGAATGCAGTAGACAAAAGTGGGTCAAATCAAGATCAAGTGAACATAAGGACATCCTGAATTCTTAGATGAAAATCTTATAACAAAGCTGTCAGAACCCATAGTCAGGAGTGACGCTAATGAAAGGAGATACAGTTATCCAGAGTAGTGAAATTGAGACAGATGAAAACCCAGAGAAGAAACCTGACTTTCCCTTCCCTTTTCTTCCTTTCTCTTCTACAAACACTCCTCTATCTTGGTATGTAGGCCAGAGTATGCACATGGCTTGCCATGTGTGCATACACTAAGTTGTAACCCATTCTTTCTCTTAAATAAGTCCTTTTTGGCGATGGAACACCTAGTTTATATTATTTTTCAGTTGATAGTACTAAGTATCACATATGCTTTGAAGTCAGGAATGAATGGCTGGCGAAGGAGTGTAACGATTGCCGTCTATGCACAGAAGCATACAGCAAAGTTGGGAGGTAGAGAGGCAGGATCAGCCCAGACTTCCCAAGACAGATGCCTGGGGTAGAAGGAGTATCCTTCTGGGAAGTCTTTCAAATTACAGCCTGTGGAATGCTTGCGTCACCTCAATGGTCAGATAAGACATGAAGATAAATTAAAAACAAACTGTGGTACATTTACACAATGGAATTCTACGCAGCAGAGAGAAAGAAGGAGCTCCTACCCTTTGCAACAGCATGGATGGAACTAGAGAGCATTATGCTAAGTGAAATAAGCCAGGTGGTGAGAGAGAAATACCACATGATCTCACCTTTAACTGGAACATAATCAACAAAAGAAAAAAGCAAACAAAATATAACCAGGGACATGGAAATTAAGAACAATCTAACAATAGCCAGAGGGGAGGGGAGAGGGGACACTGGGGGGAAGGGTTTCCAGGAAACACTATAAAGGACACATGGACATAACCAAGGGGGAGGGTGGGAGCAAGGGAGGGAGGTGGGATTGGCTGGGGTGCGGGGGAGGACTGGTGGGGGGGGGAAATGCAGACAACTGTAATTGAACGACAATAAAGTAATAAAATCTTAAAAAAAAAACAGATTTTAATAGTGTAATTTTCCTGATTTCCTACTTTAGCAAAAAGTTCTACATCAGGCCTTAAAGAGGTAATTAAAGTCAAGCTGTTCAGGAAATTAACCTGAACAGCATTAGAAGGGAAGACATGATGCTCTAGATAGAGTATGTCGTGTTTATGACATGCTTAATATGATTCTGAGGAAAGAATTGAAAAGTGGATTGTAACAGAGCATACTGTTCTGTATCACCTTGGCAATGATAAAAGTGTTACATGAAAGTATAAGGTACCTTTATCTGTATATTAATGGTGTGGCTCTTAACTTCAGGCATAAGCCAGATTGGGAAAATGTCTTTACCGAGTTATAAGGATATGTGAAGTTAGAATGAAATATAGTCCTCTTCCTAAAGGGAAGATCTGAATAACTTTCATTTTCTTCAGTTGTTGTAAAAAACACATAACGACATTTACCACTAACAATTTTAAGTGTCCAGTTGCATAGTATATATTCACATTGTTGAGAAACAGAGCTCAAGAACTTTTTCATCTTGCAAATCTTCCACTCTCTGCTCTCTACCTGTTAAACAGCAATTCCCATTTCCCTTCTTCCCTCCAGCCTCTGGTCACCACGCTTCTTCTTTAGACCTCACAAATAAGTAGAATCATATGGTATATGTACTTGGGTGACTGGCTTATTTCACATAGCATAATGGCTTCAAGGACATTCACGTGTAGAATGTGACCCGGCTTCCTTTCTTTTTTAAAGACTGAGAAATATTCTATTCTATGTATATAATACATTGTTTTATTCATTTATCCACCGATGGATATTTGGATTGTGTCCACGTCTAGGCTATCGGGAGTAGTGCCACAATGAACATGGATGTGCAAATACTTCTTCAAGACCACGCCTTCAATTCACTTGGTTACATACCCAGAAGTGGGATTGCTGTATAATATGGTGGTTCTATTTCTAATGTCTTGAGGAACATTCAGCCCTGGCCAGGTAACTCAGTTGGTTAGTGTCATCCCTATATGCCAAGGCTGCGGGTTCGAACCTCACTCAGGGCAAATATAAGAATTAACCATGAATAAGTGGAACAACAAATTGATGTTTTTCTCTGTCTCCCTTCCTGTCTTTCTAAAATCAATAAATTTTTAAAAATTTAAAAGAGGTAAAGTTTAAAATAATCTTCTATCAGGAAAATCAAACCTTCCTGATATTAAGGGCAACTGATATTTAATGATATAATGATCATAGTATTTACTATTAAGGTATAAAAATGATACTTATATAAGATCTGGAAGCGCTTAAGTGCATGGGACAAAAACATGGCCCCAAAACTGTACTAAGCATTACCAGGTGTGACCCCATGGTGTTCATTCCCCCTTTCCTAAGAACCTCCTCACCTCCTTTTAACAAATATACAGTATCTCCCTCTTTCTGTACTTCCCTCCTTTAGTAGGATGGGCAGTCCAGATACCTGCTTCCAACTCCACAAGTGTTTGGTGCCAGATCTAGTCTCTTCCCTTGCAAGTAGATCTATGGGACAGATGCATGGCAATCAGAAACCTCTTTGTAGAAGGACCCTGACCAGATGCTTCCTGCCATGGTTTCCTGGAAGCACTCCCTTCCTCTCCCTGAGCCCAGTTGTCCCCCAAGTGTATACCCTCTGATTAAATGTATCATGAGTTTGATACAATTGGCTACCATGCCAGAAACTAGCTGACATGTTTACTAAACAGCTAGGAAATTATATCTTTGCTGAGAATGATAAGAGTACCTGCCTTAGAGGTTGTTGAGGAAATTAAATGAGTTATTACAGGTAAAGTGCTGAGCACATAGTTAGCTATTTTACCATCACTCTTGTTACTGCCTTGCAGAGTGCACAAGCACAAGCCACAGAAGACATTACAAAGACATGGGTCCTTGCTCCTGTGGCCATCAGGCATTCTTATAAATTCAGCAGAGTAAAAGGGTAAAAGCTTAGGGGTTTCCTCTCAGGTATCCAACAACCACCTTTAAAATCAATTTCCCAACATAAAACATGATCTTGATTTAGAAATAAATGGAATTCATCTGCATTGCCTGTTTCTGAGCCCTACTTCCTAATGCTGGCTATTTGCTCACCAATTACCTTTAGTGGTTTTGCTTATTTCAACATCTCCATAGAATTCATTCAAATAAAATTCTCCAGGACGTCAAAATGGTTTGATTGTGGGGCACTCTCTCAACAGCAAGTTGTCAGTCACAAGGTACTCTCCCAAACTGCAGAGAAATTAGAGAAAGAACATCTTACTTATTCTCCTCCATCTACCAACTAACTTAGGCAGGAATCCGAGAAAGCAGAGAATGTGGTAGATTGCTGAATATACAATAGAATTTATTAATAACCTGGCCAATCAATCAATCAATCAATCTTTTTTGACAATTCCTTGTCCCTAGATAGCAAATTACCAACTGAAAGCAAAAAAGTTGAACTCAATCTAAAAAAAGCAACAAAATGTTATTTCACCCGTTTTACACATTTTTGCCCTTTTATCTCATGGTCCCTTTCATGTGCTGTTTGATTCCAGGGGATGATTTGAATGTGTGGATGGATTTTCTTTTTCCCACAGAAGTAATTAGGGTGTTTGAGAGAGTGAGCCAAGCTGAAGAGTCCGTGCTGATTCAAGACGTCTGTTCTCAGTTCTAGAGGGTGGACCTGAAATCTCATCTCCTCCCTATGGTGCAAACTGCACGTAATTGGGAACCTTCCTTACAGGAACCAGAGAAGGCTTTCTTGTGCAGGGTTTTTTCCTTCCCAGAGCTCAAGGCAGCAAGCCCACCAAGCAGCTTTATAGATCATCTCAAGGAGTGGAAGTCACCTGGGCACTCCCAGTGCTCGGCTGTTACACAGGTAGCTGGGAAAAGACTGCACAAGCTAGTGCGTTTCTACCCAGTAGCCTTAACACCATGCCTATAAATATAGGGGAACATAATTTTGGATTATTCTTTTACCTTGCAAAATGTCCTCAGATTTTTCCTGATGAGATCTTTTCATTACACACAGAGATTATATTTCTTCACAATCTGTTTCATTGTTACGGCTGAGAAGCAAATCCAGTTTTGCTACATGTTTCCTTGAAAACTGATTAAGTTTGGGGAGGGGAGGAAGAAAAGGTGGCCATACTAAAAAGAAAAACAAAGAGAGAGAGAGAGTGGAAGAAAGAGAGAGAAAGAAAAGAAAAGGAAGGAAGGAAGGAAGGAAGGAAGGAAGGAAGGAAGGAAGGAAGGAAGGAAGGAAGGAAGGAAGGAAGGAAGGAAGGAAAAAATACAAACTCCCTTTATTGACGACTGCCCTGTCATGCTTTCTCTGCTGCTTTTGGTTTTGTGTCTACATGGGCTTCACTTCACAACACAAGTTAAAGTGGGCCTGTCTGTTTTCCCAGCTACCGACTTCAGCGGGCACAGCCTTTTCATCAGCTTGAGTTGGAAGGTTTACGAACAGCTTTCATCCTTCTGCCTGAAGATCTGGGCAGTGCTATTTTCTAACAATAGAGTTTTCACCTTTATTTGAGGTGCTTCCAACCAAGCAAACGAGGTAAAAATACAGAGACACAAGGCAAAACAGTGTAACTGTGGAACTGCACTTAGTGTAGTGGCTGACATCACCCCATAAATGTTAGTTAACGGTAATGCATATTGTTAGAATCTTCCATTTTTCTCTTCAACTAGATCTGAGTGGTATAAATTCTTATAATTCAAATTTCCTCCTCTACGGTGATACATCCCAAATCTCTCAGCTGAGTTCCAGATATAAACAACTGATCAACTGAATCCAATATTCTCTTCGATGCACCTCCCACAGTCACTTCCAACCCATCATACTCAACAGCGAGATCACCATATTCACACTTGTCCTCCTGGCTCATCAAAGTTGGGAATCCAGAAGTCCTCTTAGATTCTTTACTCACTCCTCATTGTGAGTGGTCACCAAGTCCTTTGATTACAGCCCCGAATCTCTCCAATTCCTCACTCCCTCTTCCTTACCCTTCCCACTTCCTTTCCTTGCTCACATGTGCATTTTTTAAAATGAATTACTGCCAGATCTTTGGCAATCTTTGATTGGTTATCCTTAAAATTATAACACAGATATGTGTATAATACACATCTGTTAGGTCAGCTACATAATTTGTGGGGTCCTGTACAAAATTAAAACGAGAGTTCAAAAATTGGCAAGAACTGCTGTGAAAAGACTAAATATATAAAATTTTTCTTTTTTCCACAGCCTACCTCTCTCTGTGTCTTTTTTTTTTTCCTTCTTCGTGGTGATTTTTATTTGCTGCTTATTGTCACAGTCCCTCCAGCATATGTGCATAAAGAAACTCCTGGGCACCCAGGGCCAGGTGCATGATTCTGAGGCAGCAGTTTCGTGGCCCACCAGATCCCGGTTCCCCTCCTAACACCTGCCAGACCTGTGTGCCACACCCTAGCAAGGTAAGAAGGCAACCACCCCTCCTCATGGACTTGGCCCCCAACACGTGGCAGCCCAAGTGACCCTCAAGGGATCACAACCTACATTCTGGGATATGATTGGCACCCGATCAAGGCTGGGTGACAGTCTCTTCCCTGCCCTGTCACTTCCAGAATGAGCAATAACTCATAGTAGAATATCCATAGAGGATTACAAGTTTTCCTTCTAAATAAAACAAAATGTAATGATTCATTATGTAAACTTTGGAATCACAGAGCTTTGCTTCTACCATTCACCAGCTTTGTCATCTTGGATTAATTTCTTAAACTCTACGAACCTCTAATTTTTGCAGATGAGTCTGCAAAATGAGGTAGTATTACCAACTTTATAGGATTGTTCATAAGGGCTAAATAAAACTATCATTATATTGCTCAGCTAATACTAACTTTAATTGATATAAAATAGTCTACTTTATTCTATTTATTGCTTTCTCCCATGAATTCTAAATTATCTTTTATTAATATTTCCACTACTGATTTATTTTGGTGCCATTTTCCTACTATGATTTACCCAGCTCTTTATTTTAAAAATTCTTGTATCATTTTCTTGGTAGTGTGTCTTGAGAAAGTAACAGTACTTAGATTTTTTTTAACCATGAGGGAGTTTCATGGGGAAATTTAATCTAAGGAAGTTTATTGGGATTAGTGATATGCTAACCAGGATCATACATTTTTACTATCATTTCTTATTTTTCTTATTTCAGAGTTCTGCTGGATTAAAAAAAAAACTCTTGATTATGTTTATTGCTTAGTGGTTTGGAAATTATACATTCTTTGGGATTCCTCTATTGCTCTCCCTCAAATTTTTAATAAACATTTATCACCAGATGTTTTTCTTCTATGTACTCCCAGTCCTGAAACAAACCAAACCCTTAGTCCGTTTTCGCTGGCTCTCAACCCTTTTTCCTTCCACGTTTCTTAAATTTCCCCTATGTGTCTTGCCCTTCTCTTGCTGGAATTTATCTTTTGTTCTCTTGCAATGCATGCTCCATTTGTTTTCCCCAGATAAATTCGATGCCATTACCTGCCTGAAAAGTGCATTTACCTTCCCCTCTAATTGAATGCTATCATATCTCTAGGTCCCACCGCGTTTCTCTTCTGTCTTTGCAGCCACTGCTCGGCCCGTCATTCTGCGTTGCAGGTAAGAAATCGAAGGCTGTTCAAGGCTCATTCCCTCGCAGGTCAACAGTTTTCATTTGGGGTTTTAGCTCTTCTTTTGGGGAACTTTACAGATTTTATTTTCTTCATAATTGCAATTCGAAAATTTCAGCAGAATGAGTTGACATGTCCGTGCCTGTTTGACTTTTGCTTGGCCTCTGGCAGACCATTTTAACCTGAAGACTGAAGTCTTCACCAAGAAATGAGAATGTCCAGCATCAGTAGAGCATGTCAAGAATATTCAAGCATATTGTTCTACGAAGCAAATGAGTGCATTGTTCTTTATAGCTGTTAATTTCCATAGGATATTGTCCCTCGGGGGTCAGTTAAGACTTCTTTAGCTCAACCCTCTTTCTGGGATGGGCATCTCTTGCAGGCAAACTAGCCAGCGCACACCCGTGACACATGACTCCCTTTTATTAATCTGACACGATTTTATCCAGCACTCATTTTTTGTACAAACCCTTAGTTTGGCAAGAATTTTGTGCAAATAAACGTGGACTCCGAATGGTAGGAGGAAGGAAAGGCCACTTTAAGACATTGCCACCAAAACCTTATGGGACATTTTGTTTCTCTTCTGTCCTTTGGACACTAAATTGTGACCTGACCTGACTTTTCTCCTGGATTTTTATTTTTCCAGTTAGTTATAGCCTCATCGATCTGCTTCTTATTATAGGAATAGCTCTGTCTACTTCTATTTCTTATTTTGTATCTGTATGTATGCGTGCATGTGGGTGCATGCGTGGTGTGTGTGTGGGTGTGTGTTTACTGCTCTTCGGGAGATTTCTGAGGGCCTGAGTCGTTGGCTCCGGCTGCATAAATTGGTGAGCTGAAGCTGCCTGCTGATATGCAGCTGTCCCAGCCTACTTCTCGGGGTTATAAATGAGGCTGTCTGGCTAGAGGACACTGTATTAATGGGTGTTATGCATAAGCCTGCTCTGTTTCAGACCTGTGCTTTCCAAGCCAATCACAGTGTCTGGGACAGGGGAGAAATAGGAAACTGACAGAGGGAAAGAATTTACCTTTATTTAGATGAAAAAATAAATTTAAAATAACCCATAAAGTGACTTACATGTGCTGCCAATGAAAGAGAATTAAGGCAATGCTGGTGAAATAAAAATCTAACATTCTTTGGCCACATCATCTCATAAAATATCAGTCTTATTTTGCTTTATATAAGAAACAAACAAAAATAAACAGAACAAATCAAACCTCTCCTGTTACTTTTCAATGTATGCCAAATTATTTCTCCATTGAGGAGCTAGCATGGAAATGCATTATTTGTGATAAGGTTTAAATACATCTTAAAGTTGAAGGGAAGCGGGGGAAAGCTATCTTGGGGCAGAGCAGGAGGGCAAAGAGAGAGATGAGATCAATGATTCACTGTTGTTCAATGTAAGCCCCGAAAAGCCGTGTCAGGAGTACCTATTAGGAGGTGTAAGGAAGACCCATATGACAGTGACTTACCACATCAATAACTTTAATTTACCTACATTATTTTATCGATTATAGGTTCTTCAAGATAAAACTATGAAGATAAAAATATACCTCAAAAAATGTAAACTATTGAGAACCGAGGAAGGAAGAGACAGTGAAATAGCTTGGAAGTTCGGGCTGAGAACAGGGCTCTCTTTCCTGCCTTATTGCAAAAGTGCTGCATGATCCTAAGCAAGTTATTTCACCGTTCTGGATGTGATATTCCTCATCTGAAGAAGAATGTGAGGATTGTTTTCCTACATTGATGTTGAAAAGATTAATGCAACGATGTGTTTTGGTACCAAGCACAGCGCCTGGTATGTTGTTAAGTGATGAACAAATGCCTGCTTCTCCTTTCACTGCATTCTTTCCTTTAGGTGACTTCCCATGGTCCTGCCTGACATCAACTTCCTTCTAGAATGTATGTTTCATGTAGGATTTCGTATTCCAGTCAAGTGTTTATCGTCAGCACTTGAGCTTCATATTTCCTGTCTTTGAAATTTCCTCAGTTTCCCCTTGAATGTCAAGATAGTTGCGCAGGACGAGACGGATTTTGGAAACCAGTGCAGCGTCTGGTAATTCAGTCCCTATAATGCAGAGGGGAAAACACTGAACCATTTTCATCCTGACAATTTCTGAGGCGCCACTGCTAAGACTAGAATAATTGGAGAAAGCAAGCAGATCGTTTGAAGCCAATGGCATTCGGTCATGTTCTCAATTTAGAGACTTTCTGCTGAGTATCAATTACAGCTCATACTTCAGAGAGGGTAACAAATCAACCCGATTTCAGATCATTTGATATAAGAGGCAAAAAATGACTAGGAAGCTTTATGCAATTATCACTTTCACTGCTTCAGCCAGAGAAGAAAAATGATAGAGGATCAGAGACCAAAATCTAACCTAATCAGTGAAGTTCCTCCCAGCTAAAGAACTGGAGACTATTGTAAAAATTCTTAACTTAGAGCAATAAATTCTCATGGCTAAGCTTTTAGACAACAAAACTGAAACATTAAGAAGAGCAGGGAGTGGCCTTGGTTGGTTAGAGCAGCCTCATGATACACAAAGGTTGCAGGTTTGATCTCCGGTTAGGGCACATACAACAACCAGTGAATGCATAAATACATGGAATAACAAGTCAATGTTTTCTTCTCACTCTCTCTTTTCTCCTCTCTCTCTAAAAATCAAAAAGAAAAAAGAAAAAGGAAGGAGTGATCAGTTTCCAAAAGGATTTACACAGATTCCTTCAATTGCTCTCACTTCTGATTTCCTCCTGGTGCCTTGGGAGTGGAGTGTGATTATTTATGAAGTAAAGAATCCTTTGCATGCAAAGCATGTATACCCAGGCCCGACTGAGGTCTGAACCAGAGAACTACAGTCACTGAGTGGTACTGGCATATTATTCAGGCCATGCAATGTCAAAAGACAGATAGCCATGACCATTTGATTGAAATGTTCCTCTCTTTTGCCCCCCAGTGGCACATCTGATTTGTAGAGAAAGCCTTTGCACTTTCCTGCCGACCCAAGTCTTTACTACAAGCTTGGAAATGAGGGCAAAAGCGCTTATTTATGAATAAATTTTCTGGGGCAAAGTCACCTGATGGCACTGTGGAAGAAACATGTGTGGATTGCTTTTATAATTGTTTGGTAATTACATCTGCTGCTGATCTCCAAAGTGGGACCAGAACACTGTGAGCAAGTGACTTAGGTGTGGCTGAGACTCCATGGGCTTCTCACAGGCATTTTGGCTTTGGATCAATATGCCACTGCCCAACACACTTCCAGATGTCTTTTATCATACCTCATGGGTTCTCATTGGCAGGCCTACAGGGCAAATTCATTCTGACATATACTGAAAGTACAGTGATACTCAGCAGAAGCTCCATAAACAGTATTCATGGAAGCCAGGTAGCTCTACAATGATCACATGATACAATGTGTAGCATAG
>VMDR010017534.1:0-20019 GCA_007922815.1 Macrotus californicus
TCTCCATTGTGTTCTGGTTGAATGTTTCTTTCTTTCTTCTGGTCCACACCATTGATTTGAGTCCCGTTTTTCTTCCCATCACTGTTGGTTCCCTGTACATTTTTCTTCATTTCCCTTATTGTATCCTTCATTTATTCATCTAATTTGCGACCAAATTCAACCAAGTCTGTGAGCATCCTGATTACCAGTGTTTTGAACTATGCATCTGATAGGTTGGCTATCTCTTCATCACTGAGTTGTATTTTTTCTGGAGCTTTGATCTGTTCTTTCATTTGGGCCATTTTTGTTGTCTTGGCGCACCTGTTACGTAGTAAGGGGCGTAGCCTTAGGTGTTCACCAGGGCAGGGCGGCCACGTTGCTGCGTTGTGATGCTGTTTGTGGGGGAGGGGATCGAAAGAGAACCATGGCGGTTGCTCCACTCTCTGTCGATTTTCAGTCACTTTCCACACTACCCATAGTCAATTTGGGCCCTTCTGGTGCTGGCTCCAGTGCCGATCCCCGGTGGGAGGGCTGTGCACGCTCTAGGACCCTGTGGGTCTCTCCAACGAGCTCTCCCGTGAGGCCGGGAGTTTCTCCCGCTGCCGCCGCCTCAACCCCCACAGGAGTTTTCAATCAGAGGCTTTGAGGCTTCACCTCCCGGCGCCGGAACTCTGGGTTGCGGGGTCCGTCTCGCTCCTGAGCCGTTCCTGCCCGTTTATCCTCACGAGGGAGTGGGACGCCCGGTCCGCAGCCGCCACCTCTTCCGGCCAGCCGCGCCTTTCCTGGATCCGCCAGCCGCCGCCCCGCCACGCGAGTCCTCTCCGCTCCTCCTACCAGTCTGGATGTATGTTTCTTAGTTTCTTGGTTGTCGGACTTCCGTACGGTTCGATTTTCTGTCAGTTCTGGTTGTTTTTTGTTTTAAAATTTGTTGTTGTCCTTCTTTTGGTTGTGCGAGGAGGCACAGTGTGTCTACCTATGCCTCCATCTTGGCCGGAAGTCTCCAATTTTTTTATTTATTGATATTTAGGGGGAAGGGGGAGAGAGAGAGAGAGAAACATCAGTGTGTTGTTTCACTTATTGATGCATTCGCTGGTTGATTCTAGTATGTGCCTTGACCACGGGTCAAACCCACAGTCTTGGTGTTTCAGGACCATGCTTTAACCAACTGAGCTACCCAGCCAGGGCCAAGTGTATTTACTTTCTAATGTAATTAATAAACACAGAGATGGCACTTACTATGTGCCAGGCACAGCTCTCACTTAACCCTGCCAACAACCCTACCAGGTTCCATTATTTCTACTTCACAGATGGGCAGACTGAGGCAGGCAGAGACTACCGTACTCTGCTCACGAGACCAGTGGCCTGATGTGGCCAGGTGATTCCCCAGCCCTGGGGCAGCACCGCTGGGCCGGGACTGCTGCCATCCTGTGCCCGTTGTTCATACTTGTGAATATGCTCGCCACAGCCTATGCGGGTCAGCTTCTACACCAGGCCCAGGGCTGTGGCCCTCCCAGCATGGACCCTGGTCCTGGCTGCCAATCCCAGTGTCCCTGTCTCTGGGGTAAGCAGCTCCCCTGTTACTGTGAAATGCCCCAAACTAGAAAGTTCTGAGGGCAGGAAAAGAATCTGCATTGTTATGAGAAATACCAGCATCACATTTTATCAGTGAAAGGAAAGGAAAATCATTTCTACTGTTGGAAATTTTTGAATAGTTGTTAAAAAAAATAAAAAATGTTTATGCTATTTCCTTAAGCAAAGTTTCTTGTTGATGGTGACTGTCAAGAATGTGAATGACTCATCATTAAAGTCTTGATCAGGAGCTGACTGGTTAGTTCAAGCAAAAACACCCAAACAAACCAAATGTAAAAAGGTGTGTTCATGTGTGTGAGCAAATCAAAAAAACTTATTTGGAAGTTTTATATAAATTTTATATAACTAATATACAGCAGGTCCTTGAATAGTGTGATTTCATTATAACATTAATGAGAAGAAAAAATTGGTTTGGGGCCAGGGTCGTGGTCTGCGTGGAGTTGGCACTGTCTCCCCATGTCTGTGTGGGTTTTCTCCAGGGACCCTGGCTTCCCATCACATCCCAGAGATGTGCACGTGAGGTGAGCTGGTGGGCCCACACCATCCCAGGCAGAGTGAGTGTGGGTGTGAGTGGCCCTGCAAGGCCCTGCAATGGGAGCAGGTCCTGTCCAGGGTGGTCCCGCCTGGTGCCCTGAGGGGCTGGGGGAGGTTCCAGCCACTGGAGTCAGTGGGCTGGAAAATCATCACCTTAGATGTTTTTATTCATCTCTCTTAAATGTATGTAGCGCTCCCATTTATTTCAGTGTTTAATATTAGGGGTGTTTGGGTCTTTTATTTAGAAGTTCATAAGACGTAGGAACTTCGGTCTTGTTTGGCTGGTTGAGTTCTGGTGAAGATGGTTTCATTGTATGCCATTTTGCCTAGCCACAGTTTCCAAGGACCTATCGAGGATGTTAAGTGAGGACTTACAGTACTCCGTTTTATATTTCCACTTTTAATGATCTAATGTCAACAAATATATAGTGAGCAGCTCATCAGATCCCCACAGCGCCCCGGATCCTGTCCCGCCTGCTCCGTGTGTGCTGTGTGGCCTGGGGAGGGCTGGGACACCTGGACCAAGTCTGCCATAGGAGAGTAGAGAAGCGAGCCAGCGGTGGTGTCTGGCTTTCCCTGAGACCCCAGCAAACAGAAAGCCCTTCATCCACCCACAGCTGCGCACCCGGGCCTGGGTTACGTGGGGTGTGAGGAGCAGCCCCTTCACGACCCACTTGCTTTTCCCATGAGGAAAATGAGTAGGATCTTCATCGTTCAGACACTGGAAATCTCCTCACAGAACTTTGCAACCCCAGTGTCCTCTCAGCCGTGTTTGAACGTCTGAAAGTTTTGAAAGAACCGAGGCTCCAATCTGTAGCAAACTCGGGTACTGTCTGCTGAGCACGAACTAAAAATAGCCTTTCAAGTTCTCTTTTGTGTAAACTCAAATTACTTTTGTAAGCGGCTCATATGAGCCAACAAAGGGGGAGAGAAAACAGGGAGAAACAGGCTGGGTCTTTGTCTTCAGCCAGGCTTGGACGGGGCCAGGAAGGTCAGTCAACAAGGCAAGAGAAATACAGAAACACTCGTGACCTCCAGGTGGAGACTAGATGTGCCTTGCGAGGGGTCTTCGTGCTTTTTTTCTCTTTCCCCCTCTTCTCCCCTCCCCCTCCTCGTTTTCCTGATTTTTCTTACTGAATGGGAAGGAGAAACGAGGATCAAGGTCCCAGGAGCAGGGACACAGCCAGCGGCAAAGGCTGGACAGGAACCTGTCCCATGCACAGTCCCTGGGCAATAGGGCAGGTTGCTCGACTCTCCTGGAGCCTGAGTTTCCATGGGTGCACCGTAGACAGGCCATGCCTTCCCCTGCACCCTGGATGGCTGTGTAGGAGGGGGCGGCAGGCTCTCGGAGAGAACTGGATGCTTCTTAGAGGCTTTCCCAGTTGGCGGCTTCTACCATTTTCATTCCTTATGGCGTACAAACTCACCATTTGTCGTATTACAAATATTTACCCTGATTCTGTTACCAACTCACTCCAAAATAATACAAACTGACTAGAAAAGAAAAAAAATTTCATCTTTGCTGCTGACAATCAGGCAGTTGGCAAAGAGTAGTGGAGAGGCCTGGTCCCATCACTCACCTCAGATGGCTGTTGGGCTCTGAGGGGGACAGCTCCAGACACATCGATGCCCAAAGATGCCCCCCCCCATCAGTCTCCCCCTGAGTTCAGTTACTGTCAGCCCCAGTGCTTGCCCCCCCTCCCCCAGATGTGGGTGAGAGCAAGCAGTAGTGGCTTCATCAACAGGATTTGGGGACCTGAAGGGAGTCAGTGCCCTCTGGGGAGGGCGAGGTTCTCCCTCTGCCTCCATGTCCCCCGACCAAGCAGAGGTTCCCTGCTGAGGAAACAGGCCCAACTCCAGTTTCTTATCTTAGAAACCACATTGATTCTTGCCAGACTAGTCCTGACCTTTGTAACTTCTGGTCATCAGCAAAAGCAAGCTGGAGCATCTGCTGAGTCAGCGGGAAAATAAGTGAACCGCAAAGTAAATCAGCTACGACAGCAACTTAACTTCTCTAAAACCATTTTATTAACCTTGGGTGACAAATGGAAAACAGAAGTTTCGTTTTCTTTAAAGAGCATTTCAGTAACGAACAGTGCTTCTAAGTGTGGATTTTCTCTCTTTTAAACCTCTAAGAACAGAAGTAAAACCGCCCTTTTTAGCTCTAAAAAGCACGTCTAAATGACTTATCTCTTTTGTATTTAAATGTAGTGATTGTTTCTAGGAACTGTAACCCGAAGACCACTACTCCAGGATATTTCCGCGTACAATGTCTTCTACTGAAATAGGCTGCACATACCGATATTTGAAAAATGCCTCTTAAGGACGCTGCAACTGTAAGCTGATTCGTGGGGTTTATTAAGACTGCACAATTGTAAATTCTAACGGGAACAAGTCACATGAGGACACGCCATCAACTCCCCCACGCCCAGCATTCCACAGAGCAGAAGGCTCTGTTCCGGACATTGGGGTTTTCCAACAACGGCCATCAAGGACTTGATGTCATGAGTCACAGCCCAGAGGAGGGAACAGACGGCTTCCAGCGCACACTGTCTTAGAGAATATCTTCAGAATGCCCTGACTTGCACACCAAGCTCGTTAGTGCCACGGTGAAGCGGATCAGCTGCACCTCAAGTGCTACTGAGACTCTAACACACCTCAGAAGTAGAGACCAGGTGCTCTACAGCCCTGCCCCATAGGATGTAAAATTACAGAGAACAAAGCAAGGTGCCCAGGCTGGAAAAGAGGTAGTAAGCTTTCTCTATTCACAGATGAGATGACTATGCACATAGAAAAATCCCAAGTAATCCACGCATAGAAAAAAGAAACGAGAGGTAACCAATGATCTTAGCAAGGTCACAGGATGTAAGATCGATATGCAGAAATCATTGCATTTGTACTGTGAACAATCAGGACATGAAATGAAGGAAAATTCTAGTCACAATGTTATCTAAAAGAATAGAACATGTAGAAACAAATGTAACATCTGAAGTGCAAGGCATGTACACCGAGAAACACAAAACGCTGACAAATTAAAGCAGCTCTGAAGAACTGGGAGGCACTTCATGCTCATGGACTGAAACGCCCCAAATTGCCAACATGACAGTTCTTCCCAAATCGATCTATAATTTCAACATAATTTCAATCAAAATCCCTGCAGTTTTGTTTGGTTTGGTTTTTTGTAGAAATTGAGAAGCTGACCCTAATACCTATACAGTGATGCAAAGAACCCCAATGTAACGGGTGCTGAGCTGCAGATCCCTCAGCATGGAGAAAGCCCCCACAGCTGTCACTTGGGGGACCAGGGAGGCGGAGCAGGGCCATTGAGAGCTACTTCACATGCGTGAAAAACTCAGCCGGTGTTTCAATAATGTTAAAAAGCTGTGCCTGCACTGGGAGCCAGGAAGGTGGGCGTGACTCTAACCCGTGATGCGGGGTAGTCAGAGGGGCTTCCTGTGCCTTCGACAGTGGCTTGGAGGCTTGGAGGCGGCTCCTACGTCACGGGGCCACGCTTGGCCAGACTAACAAGGGCAGCAGAGAAAGGCAGAAGAAACCAGACTACTGGCAGGTGTGAGCCAGTGTGGGAGGAGGCAGAAGTGGGGTTCCGGAGGAAGATCAGTGCCAGGACTAAACCCAGGCATGGCAGCCATCTGGGGCTTTTTACCATGTGGTTTGGGAGCACAGAGGGCTGTCTTGACCACGCAGCTTAGAAAGAAGAAGTGCAGGATGTAGCAGCTGTGCAGGGCTCTTGACCAGGCGGCTGGGGAAGGAGAAGCCTCTTGACTATGTAGCAGCAGTGCGGGGTCTTGACCACACGGTTGAAAGGGTGCAGAAGGACCCCCACCGGCATGCCATGAGGAAGTGCCATGGGGTTTTGGATTAAGAGTGGGAGCCTAGCCAAGCATGGACTTCTGTTTCTTTTCCTGAGATACAGCACCCCTGACTGGCCTGGTTTGGAAAGGGGAGGCAGGACTCTGTGCATGTGTTTGTGGGTGTTTTAAAGGGACTTTGGGATTTAATGGTGACATTCCACCATTATTCTGAACCTGTATAACTTTTGAATAAATAGTTCCTTTCCTTTTTACCAGGCTCTGGCACTGGGAGCCACAGTTCTTAATCAGTGGTGGGCAAAAAGAAGCAGAGCAACAAGACCACCAGTGACGGGGGCATTTTCTGTAACAAAAATACTTTGGAAAAAGAACAAAGTTAGACTCAAAACTCTTCAAGAAATGCAGTTGTGACCATGGAGATCCATCAGCCAAAAAGAAAAGAGAAAAATACCCATAAATTAACTCAAAATGGATTCTAGACCTACATGTACAGACCTTCTAGAAGAAGACATAGGAGAAAATCTCTGACCTTGAGTTAGGCACAATCCATAAAACGACAAATGGATAGATTGGACTCCTTCAAAATTTTAGAATTTTGTTCTGTGAAAGATGCTGTTAAGAGAAAGAAACGACAATAATGTTCAACATCAGCAGCCATTTGGGAAATGAAAACGAAACCGTATAGTGAGACACCACTTCATGAACACTGCCGTGGTTGTAGTGAAGACGAACGAATACCAAGGGTTGGCAAAGATGGGGAAGCCTGGCGCCCTTGACACATTGCTACTGGAGAAAACAGTCACTTTGGAAAAGAGTTGGGCAGTTTCTTTTTTTTTAAATATATTTTATTGATTATGATATTACAATTGTCCCATTTTTTTTCTCCCCTTTATTCCCCTCTGCCCTGCACCTACCTTCCCACCAGCATTCCCCCTCTTTAGTTCATGCCCATGGGTCATATACATGAGTTCTTTGGCTTCTACATTTCCTATACTATTCTTAACCTCCCCCTGTCTACCTTCTACCTACCATTTATGCTTCTTATTCCCTGTACCTTTTCCCCCTCTCCCCACCCACTCCCCTGATGATAACCCTTCATGTGATCTCCATTTCTGTGATTCTGTTCCTGTTCTAGTTGTTTGCTTTGTTTGTTTAGTTTTTGTTTTTGTTTTAGGTTCAGTTAATAGCTGTGAGTTTGTTGTCATTTTACTGTCCACATTTTTTATCTTCTTTTTCTTAGATAAGTCCCTTTAACATTTCATATAATAAGGGCTTGGTGATGATGAACTCCTTTACCTTTACTTTATTTATCTGGGAAGCACTTTATCTGCCCTTCCATTCTAAATGATAGCTTTGCTGGATATTCATCTTGGATGTAGGTCCTTGCGTTTCATGACTTTGAATAGTTCTTTCCAGCTCCTTCTTGCCTGTAAGTTTTCTTGTGAGAAATCAGCTGATAGCCTTATGGGAACTCCTTTGTCGGTAACGATCTCCTTTTCTCTTGTTGCTTTTAAGATTCTCTCTTTATCTTTCATCTTGGGTAATGTAATTATGATGTACCCTGGTGTGTGCTTCCTTTAATCCAACTTCTTTGGGACTCTCTGAGCTTCCTGAACTTCCTGGAAGTCTATTTCCTTTGCCATAATAGGGAAGTTCTCCTTCATTATGTTTTCCAATAAATTTTCAAGTTCTTACCCTTCCTCTTCTCCTTCTGACACCCCTGTGATTTGGATGTTGGAACATTTAAAGTTGTCCCGAAGGTTCCTAAGCCTCTCCTCATTTTTTAAAATTCTTGTTTCTTCATTCTGTTCCAGTTGAATGTTTATTTCTTCCTTCTGTTCCAAATCATTGATTTGAGTCCCAATTTCCTTCCCTTCACTGTTGGTTCTCCATGCATTTCCCTTTATTTCACTTTTCATAGCCTTCACTTTTTTCTCTATTTTGTGACCAAATTCAACCAATTCTGTGAGCATCCTGATTACCAGTGTTTTGAACTCTGCATCTGATAGGTTAGCTATCTCTTCATCACTTAGTTCTATTTTTGGAACTTTGATATATTCTTTCATTTGGGCCATATTTTTTGTCTGGGTGTGCCTGTTTCTTAGTAAGGGGTGGAGCCTTAGGTATTAGCCAGGGCGGGGCACCAGGTCACTTCATTGTGGCACTGTATGTGGGGGAGGGGTCCAAGAGGGAACAATGCCACTTGTTCAACTCTCAGCTGGCTTTCAGTCACTTCCTCCGCTACCCTCAAGCAAATTGGGCCCTTCTGGTGCTGATTCCCAGGTGAGTAGGTCTGTGTACATTCTAGAACCCTGTGGGTCTCTTCAACAAACTCTCCTGTGAGGCTGGCAGTTTCTCCTGCCACTGCAACCCCCACAGATTTTTACACCCAGAGGTTTTGAGGCTTTGTTTTTCTGCACTGGAATCCAGGGTTGCACGGTCTGTCTCACTTCACAGTTGTTCCTCCCAGTTTATCTTCTCACGTAGGTGGGACTGCCCAGCCCGCCAGCCACCTCACCCACCTGATCCTCCAGCCAGCCACCTTGCTGCTTGTCCTCTCCACCCTAGCTGCCTGTCTCCACCCCTCCTACTGATCTGGATGAATGTTTCTTCTTTAACTCCTTGGTTGTTGGACTTCTATACAGATTGATTTTCTGGAAGTTCTGGTTATTTTTTGCTTTTAAATTTGTTGTCCTTCTTTTGGTTGTTCAAGGAGGCAAAGTATATCTACCTATGCCTCCATCTTGGCCAGAAAAGGACTGGCAGTTTCTTAAAAAGTTAAAAATAAGCTTGTCATAATCCCAAGGATTTCCACTTCTTGGAAACTACCCACCAAATCAAAACTTACGCCCACACGAAGACGTGTCTGTGAATGTTCATAGCATCATTTACAACAGCACACAACTGGAAACAACTCAGATATCCATCACCCGATGAGTGCATAGACACAGTGTGGTGTATCCCATAATGGGACACTATTTGGCAACAGAAGGGAAACTACTGATATGTACCATGGCCTGTTGAGTCTCAAAAACCTTATGCTACGTGAAAGCAGTCAAATGCTAAAGACTACATACTGCACTGTGTCATTCATGTTGTGAAATGTCACAAAGGGGCAATGGAAGTGTTCCAAAACTAGACTGTCGTGTTAGTTGCAGAACTCTGTAAAATTTATTAAAACCTGTTGACTTTTAACTTACAATGGGTGGTTTTTATGGTATGTAAGTTATACCACAATAAAATTGCTTTTTAAAAAGTATTACTTTCCCATTGAAATATTTGAAATCTTCCTTTATCCTATATCTTTCTGAACATGGTGAAAAGTAAATTCTCTCTTAAGGATTCCTAATATATTTAATAGATGATTCTTCATTTTTTGCTTCAATACATTCAAACAAATAAAACACTAAATCTGAGTAATTATCTTGGAAAAATTAGGCAAAACTTGTGGTTTTTACAATGTTTTGAATTAGGACATATTTCAAATATATAGAAGAGTGTGCATGTTAATATCATGTAGGAAATTAGAGTGTGCCACCTCCAAACATACCACTGTGGTGTAGGAATTATTTTGAGCTGGAGGCAACTGAGAATCAACAGATGCAGAAAGAAGCTTTCTCCAAGCTTCCCTTTTCTGACCCAAAGCAGAAACTTCCAACAAGTAAAGACTGCCATAAATTTTCTTTGCTGGGGAAATTTTATGATGGTAAAGAAAATGGCAAGTCAGCCAAGATGGACCCTCACAAATAAATCATCCCATTAGTTTGCCCCATGTGTTTACCTTCTCACAGTTTGCCCCCTTGGAAGACTAGAACCCCTCTTCTTTTGTCATTGTCACCTCTCTACAAATGTATTGGTCTTTGATGGGAAGCTGTATAAGCCCAAGTTCTAACCAGCCTTTTGAGTTACTCATCACTGAGTTCTCCCACATGTGCACATGTTAATTAACTGCTTGTTTTTCTCTTTTTTTTAACTCTCAAATTTTTATTGGCCTCCTGCCCTGCCAAGATATGTCCCACTTCTGCTGCCTTTAATGCCTCAAAATTTTGGTGTCATTGACCTCAGACACCACTTTGCCATCCACAGTCCTGCAGGTCTTTTGGATGATTTGTAAGGAGTGGCTCTTGTCCAGGCCGTCAACAAGATTGAAGTCCTCCCCTTCTTCCAGTAGGCTGTGGTAGGTTGTAATCTCAGCCTCCAGCTTGACCTTGATGTTCATCAGGGCCTCATACTCCTGGGCCTGGTGCTGCCCCTCTGCCCAGGTCTGGGCCCGCTCTAACTCCAGGTGCCGCAGGATCCCATTGAGTTGTTCCATCTGCGTGGCATAACGCATCTCCACCTGCCTCAGGCTATTCTCCACACTGACCTTCAGATTCCTCACTGAGTCCAGGTCAATCTCCAATGCCCGGACCGAACATCTCAGTTCAGTGAGTGTCATCTCAGCAGCACCTACCTCAGTGATCTGCAAGGTGACCACTGTGGTGCTCTCTTAAATCTGATAGGACCAGTACTTGTCTTGTTCCTCTTGGTTCTTCCAAACCAGCTTGTCATACTGGGCCGGGATGTCTGCCATAATTTTGCCGAGGTCCTGAGATTTGGGGGCATCCAACTCCACGGTCAACCCAGAATTGGCAATCTGGTTTTGTAGGCCATTCACTTCCTCTTTGTGGTTCTTCTTCATGAAGAGCAGCTCCTCCTGGAGCGCCTTGATCTCTGTCTTCAGCTGCAGCCGAGTGATATTGTTGTCATCAATGACCTTTTGAAGCCCATTGATGTCATTCTGCACAGACTGGTGCGTGGCCAGCTCCATCTCATACTTGACTCCAAAGTCATCAGCAGCAAGACAGGCATTGTCAATCTGCAGAATGATGTGGCATTGTCCACAGAATTTGCAAGGATCTGAGCCCTCAGGTCCTCAATGGTCTTGAAATAATGCCCCCAGTCTCTGACCAGAGTCCCTTCTTCTCTAGGTGTTCCCAGATTTTGCTCTCCAGTATTCGATTATCAGCCTCTAGGCTTCTCACCCTCTCCAGGTAGGAGGCCAGGCCATCATTCAGGCATTGCATCATCTCCTTCTCACTCTGGATGCCCCCTATGCCCACCAGACCCCTGGCCATACCTGCAGCCAGGCCCCTGGATCCCCAGCTGCCCCACGCACTGATGGAGTGGGACACTGAGATCCAGGAGTCCGAGCCCCCAGCGCCTGCATAGATGCTGGCTGCACTGCTGGCCGGCCAGACCTGGTAGCTGGGCGACTGCATGGAGCCCAAAGTCCAGCAGCTTGTGGAGAAGCTGGAGCATGTGCTAAAGCTCATGTTGTTCAGAGAGGAAGGTGAGAAGCTGAGACTCGGGTTGAAGCTGCCTGTTTTTCTCTTGTTAATGTTTTGTTTTTGTTTTGTTTTTTTGGTCCGTCTAAGTTACAGGGTCCCAGCTAGAGAACCTAGGAAGATAGAGGACAAGTTGTTTTCCTCCCCTGCAATAACAAACACTCATTTAAGCACTGCTCCAAATTCACCAATATGAACATTTTCCCATAGTATGGTCTATCTAACAGATGTTCTATGTGAACTTGAAAGAGTGTGTATTTTGCTGCTTGGGGATGGAATGTTCTATTATGATTGATCAGGTCAAGTCGGTCAGTAGTGTTGTTCAAGTCCACTATATTCTTACAGATTTGGGGTTTACTTTTTCTGTTATTCAGGGAAGACTACTCATATCTCCGACTACAATTGTGGATTTTTCTAAATTTCCTGCCAGTTTTTGCTTAGTTCATCTCAGGTTCTATTGTTAGAGGCATAAATATATAGGATTGTCACGTCTTTCTGATGAAGTGACTCCTCTCTCATTATGACATGGCTTTCCCTAAATCCCTTATAATGTTCCCTGCTGTGAAACCCAGTTTGATGTTAATATAGTCACTCCAGCTTTCCTTTTGTACTGTTAGCAGGTCATGTCATTTTTCATTCTTTCAGTTTTAACCTATTCGTGTCTTTATATTTAAGGTGCCTTTTTTGTAGGCAGCGTATAGTGAGATACTGTTTTTTCTCAATCAATCTGACATTGCTGCTTTTTTCTTATTTATTTATCCTCACTTGAGTACATGCTTAGTGATTTTAGAAAGAGGGGAAGGGAGGGGGGGGAGAGAGAGAGAGAGATCAATGTGATAGAGAAACATCGATCAGTTGCCTCCTATATGCACCCTGACGAGGGACCGAACCCTCAACCTAGCCATGTGCACTGACTGGGAATCAAACCCAAGACCTTTCGGTTTACAAAATGGGACAACGCTCCAGCCGACCAAGGGCCACTGCAGCCAGGGCTGGCATTGCTGCTTTGTGATTAGGATAGACAGTTTGCATTTTAATATGATTATTGATATGGTTGGTTTTGAATCAATCATCTTGCAATTACTTTTCCATTTGTCCTATTTGTTATTCATTCCCTTAGTCCAGTTTTCTGCCTTTTTTTGAAATAATGAAATATTTTTTATGATTCTATTTTATCTCCTATCTTGCTTTATTACTGATAACTCTTTGCTTTTGTTCTTCTAGTGGTTGCTTTAAGATTTATAGTATATATGCTCAACTTATCACAGTCTATATTCAACTGATAAACCACATCAAATATAATATAAAAACTTTACGATAGTGTACTTCCATTTCTCCTTCCCTGGGCCATGGATTTTACATATATATATATGTGCCCTGGCTGGCATAGCTCAGTGGATTGAGCGTGGGCCTGTGAACCAAAGGGTTGCTGGTTCAATTCCCAGTCAGGGCACATGCCTGGGTTGCGGGCCAGGTCCCCAGTGGGGGGATGTGCAAGAGGCAACCACACACTGATGTTTCTCTCCCTCTCTTTCTCTCTCCTTTACCCTCTTTCTAAAAATAAATCAATAAAATATGTGAGAAGGACCCCAAAAAACTGGAATTTATTTATATTGTGTATTGATTCTTACATGATTAAACTTCAGTCACCTTCAAAGTACTCTCCATCTGATGCAATACACCTATTGGGACATTTTTCCCACTGCTCAAAACAGTTTATTGAACTCATAGATTTTGATGCCTTTTAGTGCTTCTGCTGTTTTTTGTTTCACCTCTTCCACATGGGCAAATTGTTTCCCTTTGAGGACTTTTTCCTCCGGAGAAACACGAAGTTGCTTGAGGCAAGATCAGGTGAATAGGGAGGGCGGGGCATGGGGGCATGCCGTTTTTGGTCAAACAGCTGAACACTCAGTGCGGTGTGGGCAGGTGTGTTCATAAATCACCCATCATGAAATGGGCAAAAACTTTGAAAGAGTCTTCAGAAAAATTTCACTAAAGCTGAATGCAACCTCTCACAACACCAGCTGGTACACTGATACAGATGGGCTCCTAGAACACTCACCTAGTGGGGGAAGCCTGTCCTACAAGGCACCTGCCCTCCAGCAGATAATTTTGGGCTTTTATGGGGGGTCCACCATATATATATATATATATATATATATGTTATAGATCTCAAAATAGTGTTTTTATTTGTGTTTAAACAGTAAAATATCTTCTTAAAATATTTCAATTATAAGAAAAGATCTTATATATAGGGTGGGGCAAATTGGTTCACAGTTGTTCATATGGAAAATAATACAATAATTAATCAATAATAACACAAGAATGAACGCCATGTTTCACGTGCTCACAGCTGTAACCCTACTTTTGCCCCACCCTGTATTTACACACCATTCCCACTTCCAGTGCCCTCCCTTCCTTTGTGTAAATCCCATTTCCCATCTGCAGTCATCTTGTGAACATAGTGACTTCCAAGGCTGGCCTTTTTGTGATGAATTCTTTCAGTGTTTATAGATCTGAAATGTCTATTTTTCCTTTGTTTTTGAAGATGTTTCTGCAGGCTGTTGAATTCTAAGTTAGAAGATTTTTTTCTTTGAATTCTATTTAAAGTGTTTCTCCATTGTCTTCTTGCTTGCATTGCTTCTGACAAGAAAGATGTCATCCTTATGATTTTTTCCCTTTGTAACATGTCTTTTTTCTCTGACTGCTTTTAAGGTTTTTTAGTCACTGATTTTGTGCAATGTGCTTTACTGTCATTTTCTCAGATATGGCACCAGCCTAGCAGCTCGGTGGGGGGAGGGCTCAGCAAAGGCGCAGTGGCCTCTGCTCACCCTGATACCAGACACTTCAGCCTCTCCCTGTGCACCACTGGTGCCCTTCAAGCTGCCACCCCACTGCTGGAGCTCAGAGGGAGTGAGTCTGAGTAGGTGGGTCCATGTGTGGGGTTCCCCAAGAGGAACTGCCTAGGGCTCCACCAGCCTCCTCCACGGACTCAGTCCCCACTGGTTTTCGCAGCCAGAAGTTGTGGGCACTTATCTTCCTGACACTGGAATCCTGGGCTGCGGGGCCTGGTGTGGGTCTGGGACTTCTCGCTCCTGAGATATTCCTCCCAAATTTTTATCCTCATGGGTGTGGGGACCGCCCTTTCTGTGTCCACGCCCCTTCTACCAGTCTGGATGGATGTGGTTTCTTCAATTCTGTAGTTGTCAGACTTCCATTCAACTCAATTTCTGATGTTCCTGAGTGATGGTTGTTCTATATTTTAGTTGTAATTTTGATGTGTTTGTGCAAAGAGGTAAGCCATGTCTGCCTTCGCCACCATCTTGACCAGAAACCTCAGCCTTAACACATTCTTGATATCCACACTCAGGACTTTAGCCATGATGCCTTGCATTGCTGGCTCTGTGGACGGGCATCTCCTTGTAGTGATGGCATGGCCTATGCTTGTTGATCTTATCCCTCCCTATCCAGACAGTGCCTTGGATGTAGCAGGTACCAAATTCTATTTGATTGATTAAGTCAATGATATTAGTTCTAATCTGCCTTGGAAATTAGGTGATAGTAGAATAGAAAAAAAAACTAAATAAGAAGTAAAAATAACTGCTCTTTAATAAGGTATTATTCCTGCTAAATCTATTATGGGCAACCTGCAAAAATATGCAATACCCAGCACTGAGTAAGGCACACTTGTTTGTTGACTACATTAAGGTTTTTTTTCTTTTTCTAAATTTACTTTTCAATTACAGCTGACATGAAATATTATATTAGTTTCATATGGGCAATGCATGTAACTTTCCCTCTCCTGCCAGTGAGCCCCAGCCCACTGCAGAAGGGCCAGGGGACGATGTTCTGAGAGACAGACACATCTCTCTGTCACCACTGAATGTGGAAGAGCAACGATATTTTCAGATGTCTGAGGAGGGGAAATGGCTCCAGCAAAGATGGGGTTGAAGATTGAACCACATAGATTTGAAAGTAACAAGGCATCCTGTAATCTGCCCAATATACTTTAGAGATGGGATAACAAAATGTTCTGCAGAACATGGCTGAAACAATCACTGGAGTTAATTTTTTTAAAAAGGCTTTAATGATTTGAATTAGAGACATATACAGAAATAGCATCACCAATGGAAGCTAGAAGCTGTAAATTCTGGGTTAAAAAGACATTTAGTGTAAACACTCTCATATACAATATATTCAATCTGCTAGTGCCACCTGCTGGTGAGGACTGGCTAGTGTTCCAGAAACAATTCTATCTCGGTGCCTGTGAATTTGACGGTTGCATAGGAGGGGTCTGTAAAGCCTTAGTAAATAATGAAAATGTGACACAAAAATATTTATTTGATATATGATTGCAAGTTTTTTGTAAAAAGGAACTATCAGAACTTCAATTTTCACATATACATGAGCCTCAACTCAAAACTAAAATCATTTATGAGAATATAGATTAAGAAAAAAAAGTCAAACAAAGACAACTGGAAGTATGTAAAAAAAGGGTTTGTGTAATAATCTTTTAATATTTCTCATATAATCCAAATATCTTAAGTAATACAGAAAATGCAGTTTTATGTAAAATAGCACTAATTTGTTCTTGCTATTAACCATACCCAGAAGTATCTGATCGACAGGATTGAATTTCAAGGTCACAGGATGCCCGTGGCCTCAGCTGCTGCCTCACTTCCCCCCATGGCAGTCTCTGGGCCGTGATGTTCCACATCAGTTGTGATAAACTCCACCAGAGGAGGTGCAGGTCCAGTGTCCAGGGGTGGGGATCTCTCAGTTCCAGCCTACAGTCAGCTCTTCATAAATTTTGTATTACTTGTTGTTCTTCAGAAATGATATTGCATAATTTAAAATTATAAACTGAAATTATATTGTAGCTTTAGAAATATCCCCTAAGATTCAAAAGAGCATGAGCAAAGCAGCCTGGCACTACATCCATCATCAATACACTTTTGACCAGGTAATCATAACTCTCTCATCCATGTGGACACTAAGGTAGAAGTCCCTGTACGGGATTTGGGCAATGCAAGCTATCCACCCTCTTTTCGTTTTGGGAAAATTTTCATTTAAAATGACTGCAAACTTATGGAAAAGTTGCAAGACGGGAGAAGATCCAGATTTCTCAGTGGCTAACACTTACCTCATCAGGTTTACCATTCTCTTATCTGTGTGTGTTTTTCTTTCATGGGAGAGTAAGTTCAGACAAGATGCCCCTTCACCCCAAACACTACAGTGTGTGTTTCCCAAGAATGAGAACGCTCTCTAATCGTGTGATAACAGGATAGTTTTCACATTCAGGGAATGGAAACTGCTGGAAAACTATCTTCTATTGTATGGTGTTTATTCAAATTTCATCAATTGTGCTAATAATTTCCTCTGTAGTGAAACAATTTATTTTTCTGGTTCAGGATCCAATCTAAGATTATAAGTCACATTTAGTGATCTTGTCTCTTTAGTCCTCTTAGTCTCTAAGTGTTCCCTGAAGTCTGTTCTGTGACCTTGACAATTTTTAGGACTACCAGATAGTTAATTATATAACAGTTACAAATGATTTTCAAACTCTATCACTCCTTCTATATTTATTTGTTGGTGTTCTACTAGCCCACAGGTGGCAAACACAAGGCCCGCAGGCCGAATCCATCCCTCCGCCTTGTTTTATCCAGCCCGGCACCTTATTTCTACTGGGTGGCAGTGCCGAGCTCTGCTTGACTGTTAAGGAGCTGTTACAGTTATACAGTCCTAAAGTTACATTCGGCCCTTTGAAGGCAACTGCGAGGCTGATGTGGCTCCCGGTGAAAATGAGTTTGACACCCTTGTACTATACAGAAGAGATTTTCTAACTTTATATATTTAGTCATTTACTTATCTATATCAGTATGGACTCATGGATTCTTACTCAATTCAATGAGTTACGATTTATTGCTATCATTATTTGTTTTGGTGCTTAAATTGTCCCAGATCTGGTCAGTGGGAGGGAGTCCCTTCAAGCTGGTGCCTGTGTCCTTCCGACATGTCCTCATTATTCTTTGACCACTTTCTTACTTTCTGGCAAAACAAGATGCTCCAAGTTCATTGTGACCTTCCCTATTCATCTCCAGAATTAGCCACTTCTCCAAGAGCCCTCGTTTATTTTAGTGGAGAATGGTATTTATAAACCAAAACAGTGGTAGACGTGCTCACTGCTACTGAGGTGTCACTAGGTCACATCAGTAATCAAAGCAAGGAAATATAAATAAATGTACGTACACATCGACATCTACTTATATATCTAATTCTAAAAGATGAATCCCTATGTCTTCAGTTACAAGCCAGTATTACAGGGTTCATTCTTGCCTTTCTCATTTCTACATTTGAACCATTTTATTGTCCAGTGGGAAACCTGGTTCCCATTATCTTCCATATAATTACATCTGGAATACTTAGAAATTAGTCTCAGAATTGCTATCCTATACCACTGTAAAAGACAAATACATTATCTAGAGCTTAATATTTGTTTATATTTCTTTTTTCATTTTTTAGTCTGAGGTTTTATACTGAAAGCATTGTGTTCAAAACATTTTCTTGATTTTTTTTCCCTCACATGCCCAATAGAAGCAGAACCCTCCCTTCACACAGCCAAATCTTGGCCTGTTTAAACCCTGTTGACCTCACCCTGATGACTCCCTGAGACCTCACCCCAACCCAAAGGCATGTGAGCACCCACAGGTAGCAGACAGACTTGATTTACCCTGGGACATTAGCTGTGTAGCCTCAGACCCTGCACTGACACCAAGTTTGAACCTGTATCAGTCTGGTGAACACCATTTGCCCCTAACCTGGTGACTCACCAAGAACCTTCCTCATGCAACTTGAGTAAAGCCAGAGGCTCTTTTAGTGACTGTGCCTAACAGGCAGCTGGCACACAGAGGCAGGCAGAGGCAGATCTTGGGGCGCCTTGGGACTTTTGCTGATCTGCCTTCAGGCCCAGTGCTGGTAAAAGTCAGCCTTGGTGCACAGCTTGGTCCTTCCCCTGTGTACCCAAGAACAGCAGAGGCAACCACAAACTTTGGATTGCTTGTAGCTCAAAATGAGTTGCCCACGGCCAGTCACAGGCAATGTTTGACATTGGCCTGAACCAGAATCCCTCCAAGAGGCCCATAATCAACACTAGTGGCCAGTTTCAGACAGCATCAGAGCAGAATCCAATAGGCTTCATAGTAGCATATTCAAAGACAGATCTCAGCAGTCAATAGACCCTACTGAGGCAAATTCCACTTCATGTGGTCAGCAGCAGCACAGCAGCTCACATGCCATGGTAAGGGTTGAGCCTCACCATTAGCCACTCTGAGTGTCGATCCCATGCATGAATGGACCAATAGCAATCAAGATTCAATTACAACAGGAGGACCCACATAACCTACACAATGGACATTCCTGAAGCACCCAGCTCAGGTGATCAAGAAGACTGCACCACTGAACTCCACAGGACACCCACTACATACAGCCACCCCACTAAGACTGGGAGCCATTGAAGGTCTATCTAATGCATAGAAACAAGCACAGAGAGGCAGCCAAAATGCGGCGACAAAGAAACATGCCACAAATGAAAGAACAGGATAAATCTCCAGAAAAAAACTGAATGAAATAGAGGCAAGCAATTTATCAGGTATAGAGTTCAAAGCAATGGTTATAAGGATGCTCACAGTGGATTCAGTGCTGGCCTGCAGACTAAAAAGGTCACCAGTTCGGTTCCCGGTCAGGGCACATGCCTGGGCTGCAGGCCAGGTTCCTGGTTGGCAACTGATCCCCAGTTGCAACCCATTGGTGTTTCTCTCCCTCTCTTTCTCCCCCCTTTCTCCTCTCTATAAAAATAAATAAATAAAATCTTTTTAAAAAAAGAAATGAAGAATACAATATTGAAAATGAGGAGTACACTGGAAGGAATAAACAGTGGGTTGGATGAAGCAGAGGATCAAATCAGCAATTTGTAAGACAAAGTTCAAAACACACACAATAAGAACAGCAAAAATAAAAAGGAATTTTTAAAAACCTGGATAGGTTAAGGGACCTTGGGACAACATGAAGTGTAACAACACCCACATCACAGGTTACCAGAAGGAGAAAAGATAGAACAAGGGATCGAGAACATATTTGAAGAGATAATGACTGAAAACTTCCTTAACCTGGTGAAGGAGAAAGACACCCAAATCCAGGAAGCACAGAGAGTCCCAAACAACATGAACCCTAAGAGGCCCACACCAACACACATCATAATTAAACTGGCAAAGGTTAAAGACAAAGAGATAATCTTAAAAGCAGCAAGAGAAAGACAGTTACCTACAAAGGAGCTCCCATAATATTCAAAGTGATGAAAAGCAAGGAATCATAACAAAGACTACTTTACCCAACAAGGCTATTAGTTAAAATTGAAGGAGAAATAAAGAGCTTCCCAGACAAGACAAAGCTAAAGGAATTCATTATCACTAAACCAGTATTATAAGAAATGTTAAAGGGTCTTCGAGGAGGAGGAGGAGAAGAAAGGAACATATTTAAAAGAATAAAATGGCAATAAATACATACCTATCAGGAATCACTTTAAATGTAATGGCTTAAATGTTCCAATCAAAAGATATAGGGTAGCTGAATGGATAAGTAAACAAGACTCATATATATGCTGTCTACAAGAGACCCACCTCAGTATGAAGGAGAAGGGGCTGGCAAGAAGTATTCCAAGTCATGAAAGCCAAGGACCTACATCCAAAATTACTCTATCCAGC
>VMDR010017535.1:0-20018 GCA_007922815.1 Macrotus californicus
ATAGTCATTGTAATGCTATTGACTCTATTCCCTATGCAGTACTTCACATCCCTGTTACCATTTTTATTCTGACACATCCATACTCAATCTGTTCTCCAGGGCTCATGGCTGAGTCCAGCTAAGAACTACATTTCTACTTGCCCATTCAGTATTCTCATCCACAGAAAACAAACACCATGAAAAACAAAGCTGTGTTTACTATGCTGACCGGGTTTACCTAAGGGTTTGCCAGTCACGATGTTTCCTTATTTTATAGGACAATGTAATTTTTAAGAGACTTTCAAAAGATTCAAAATACATGGAGGAAACGTTATGCCATCTGGAATATTTTGCCACGGAAGGTAAGTGAGATTCGGAAATATTATTTTTAACCACTGAAGTTGTACTTTGAAGGGCTGTGACTGGTGCCTGGGTCAGCAGTCCTGTTCCGAACGCACAGGTCATACTATGCTCAGCTGGCTTCACAGGAGCGTGCTTCTCTCACGCGAACCCCTGTGCCCGTCCTCCACATTCTGTGCCCGTAGCAGTGACAAGATATGTGGTAAATTCTGTGCTCAGTTACCTACATAGGACCCTGCTAGCTCGGAAGCAGCAGGACAGCAGCAGGGAAAGGCAGGCCAATTCACACCATGTAGCATCAGCTTGTAGTTGTGGTTCCCTTTCTTGGAAAACCCATGTCGTTATTTTCCTGTCCCTCTCTTGTTATCCTATGACATTGGCTTCCCCAGTGTGAGGGGTACAGAGGAAGCTCGTGACTGTAGGTAGCAATTCATTGAGCCCATAGTGGAACAGGAAAGGAGTCCTCTGAAAGGCTTTAAAGAACACTGATGTCAGGTTTTCCTGCGAGTGAATGTGGTGAAAGCTGGAGCCTTGCTTACGTGCCTAAGTGTTGACTGCTGCTTTCTCTTCATGTGTTCCTAAGGCTACATGCAGGCATGTATGTGCACCTGTGGGCACACTCATACACACACAGCACACACATGATTGCGCCAAAGTCCAGATCTTTCACGGGGCTGCACATTGGGCTATTATTGCTGTCTTGAAATGTGCCTCCTGCCACCCCCACTCACTGACGCCTGCTGCTGCGCCTACGAAGATGGACCCTGCACAGCTGCTGGGCTTCTCTACTGTGGGGGTTCCCTCTCAGGGCTTCCCATGTGCTCTCAAGTTTATAGGAAAGGTGGCTTAATACTGGAGAGCCCTGGCTGGTGTGGCTGAGTTGGTTGGAGTGTTATCTCATAACTGAAAGGTTGTGGGTTTGATTCCTGGTCAGTGCACATGCCTAGGTTGTGGGTTCGACCCCTGGTCTAGGTATGTGTGATCACTGGTCAGGGCCCGTACAGGAGGCAACCAACTGATGCTTCTCTCTGGCGACAGTGTTTATCTCCCTTCCGCCCTCCTTTCCTCTCTCTCTAAAAAATGCAATGAAAATAAAAAAGTCCTCTGGTGAGGATTAAGAAAAATTAAAATACCGTAGAGTTGTTTTTAAACTCTCTTTTTAGATGTGTGAAAGTTGAATTAGAGTGACCTGAAAACAGCTGGTTTCTTAAAAATTTTTTTGAGCATGCTGGTATAGAATGGAGCCGCCTGATGTTAGCTAGGAGATACGGCCTCCTGCTTGCCCCCGTCGCTAGTGGCATCATTGGGATCCACTGTGGTTGTGTTTCAGGCTTGCGGACTCTCTGCGTGGCTTACGCTGACCTCTCTGAGAGCGACTATGAGGAGTGGCTGAAAGTCTATCAGGAAACCAGCACCATATTGAAAGACAGAGCGCAGCGGCTGGAGGAGTGTTATGAAATCATTGAGAAGGTAATCGCATGTGATCAAGGCCTTAATGGCCACGAGGGGCATACTCACCTATTGAACAAAGTCTTCGAACAGGGGTCCTTTTGCTATGGAGTGATGTTCTCTTTTCTGAGTATCTTTACCATTGACTTTTAATCATTCCTTACTTTGTTTTAAGAAGTACTTAGTTTTTATGGACTATCTGCAGCCTAGCCACCCTCAGCTAAACATTAGTGATATCTTAAGAAGGTTCAGGTCAAAATGACATCAATGATTTTCTGGGTTTGCCTAAAGATTAGGCTTAACAAGACGAGCTCGCCCCTATTGAGTTACGTGAGCAATCAGAATTTGTAGGCTGATTGGACACTGTACATTCTAAGAATTTTCAAACCTATTTATGAGCATTCTACTGATTTTAAGCTTTGCCATTGCTAGTCCATATTGCCTATTTTGATTTTTTTGTTGTTGTCTTTTTCAGTTTATCTCAAGACATTAGGTGGCATTCCACACATTGGAGTTTCTCTGTTAAAGGATAAAATACAACTGAGTAAATTTGAAGATCTTATTGGCTTTTCTAAGCAAGTCATGAATAGGGTAGCATCCCATCTAGTGACTGGAAGGGCTCTCTGAAGGGCTGTACAAATGCAAGGTTTTTATAGGCAGAAGGATGTGTCAGGGGAGCTATTAGCAAAAGAAAAGAAAGGATTGCTTTTAGGCTAGGTCATCTTTTGTTGGGAAGGGATTGGCAGGGGGTTTATTATGCAGATTACCTCACTAGTATTTCTCAGGAAATTCCAGACTGATTGGGTTAAAATTTCATTCCTAGGAGAGGCCGAAACTGCAATTAAGTTAGTTATTAAGTTTTGGTTTGGTGACATGGCTTAGTGATAGTGACTCCATTTTGGCCTGCAGTTATTATTTTTTTTCTTTTTTCTTTGACATCTCAAATCTGGGAGTACATTTCAGCTTTTTCTGTTTTATATCAGTAACCATTGGTCCATCCGGTTTTCAGTTTCTTGTAACTGAAGTTATTACTTGATTGCTTTTTCCACTCCTTTTTATGTGTATGTATGTGGGGGGGGTTGTTTTTGTTTGTTTATTTGTTTCCCCTTTGCTTTTTTATACTCAGTTTTTGAGTTTTGTATTCACTTGTCATGCTCATGGAATTTGAGTGAGGGTAGACCCAAATTCAAGTGTTCATTTGCCCCGCTTTACTGGAAATATCCCAAGTTTAGAGTCAGAAAAAAGCAATTAAACAGGTGACTTGCACATTCAGAGTCAGGCATAGATGGTAGATGCTCAGGAGACAGCTGTTTTTTTTTTTAATCAGTTGAACCAGTTCCAGGTAAGCTCAGGGTTTTTTTTTTTTTTTTTTTAAATCAATGAATTTGTTTTTCTCATGTTTTAAATGTAGCATAATACTTCAGTCATTTGTGGAGTGATAGTGGAGGGCTCAGGTACTATTAATATCCTCAGGAGAAGTGGCCCATGTGTTCTCCTTCCAGGTGATTTCTGTTCTAAGGTGCCCATGTACCAAGAAATGAATGATGAGTACTGGGTTGCCTGTGTGTATGGAGAGGTCCTAACATTGGGAATAGCTTTCAGGAGCTACTCTAGCTGTCGTTAACTAGGTGTGTGGAATATCACACACATCTAGATATCATTAACTATCTGCAAACAAAGGTTGCATGTGGAAGAAACACGACAATGGCCTCGGAACACTTTGACTGCCTTTCTTTTGTCAGAGCTTTGCCATAAATGCTGCTCTCAAGTATGTGCCGATCTTTAACTGGAGATATTTTTCAATCTAGAACTTACTGTTACTTGGAGCCACAGCCATAGAAGATCGCCTTCAAGCAGGTGTTCCCGAAACCATAGCAACTCTGTTGAAGGCAGAAATTAAAATATGGGTGCTGACGGGAGACAAACAAGAAACTGCAATTAATATAGGTAATTAATTTTATAATAGTACCCCGCTGTTGGTTTTTGTGTTGTTTTTAAAGTGTCTTGTAGCGTGCCTAAGGGTTCCTCAAATGCACTGAAGATTGTATTTTATAAAAGTCTTCATTCTAAGGTCAAGAAAATTTTACTGATGTCAAATAAAGGTGGTCTTATGAGCATTATCCGCCCATTAAAAACATTAAAGCTTTTATTGTTGGAAGTCGAGTTCTTGCACTGTCTAAAGGAAAAGAATTTCCTGAGACCCACCACTCAGGAGGATGTGGCCCTGTGGTTTGGTTTATTGATGATGTACAATTAAGGGGGTTCCCCTCCTGACTTCCCAGTGACCGATCTCTGTGCATCTCGCTATGGGAAAAAGTGCAATCTTGTCTTTAGTAGGGCTGGAACGAAGGCCATTGCCCAGAGCTTCTGCTCCATGTTGAAGTACAATCCACTGGCTGGAAGAAGATGAAGAGATTAGTCAAAGTATATGTGTACATGACCCATGGACGTGGACCTTGACTGTATGTCCATGTGTGGAGATTCACTGTGGGAGTAGGCATAGGCTGGGTGGAGGGGCCACAGGGGGAGAATCGGGACAACTGCAATGGCATAAGCAATAAAATGTGTAAAAATAAAAAATGAACATAGCATTGCTATGAACATTGAGATGCATAGGTTCTTTTGAACTGGTGTTTCAGGATTCTTAGGGTATAATCCCAGCAGCGGAATTGCTGGGTCAAAAGGAAGTTCCATTTTTAGTTTTCTGAGGAAATTCTGTGCTGTTTTCCACAGTGGCTGTACCAGTCTGCAATCCCACCAACAGTGCACTAGGGTTCCCTTTTCTCCACAATCTCTCCAACACTTGTCTGTTGATTTGTTTATGATGGCCATTCTGACTGGTGTGAAGTGGTATCTCATTGTGGTTTTAATTTGCATCTCTCTGATGGCTAGTGATGCTGAGCATCCTTTCATATGTCTCTGGGCCCTCTGTATGTCATCCTTGGAGAAGTGTCTGTTCAGGTCCTTTGCCCATTTCTTAATTGGATTGCCTTCCTAGTGTGGAGTCATGTGAGTTCTTTACATAATTTGGAGACTGAACCCCTGTCCAAGTATCATTGGCAAATATATTTTCCCATATAGTTGGTTCCCTTTTCATTTTGCTGATGTTTTCTTTGGCCATGCAGAAGCATTTGAAGTTGATGAGGTCCCGTTTGTTTATTCTTTTCTTTATGTCCCTTGCTCTAGCAAGGAACATGTATGAAGAACCCATGGACAAAGACAACAGTGGAGGGGAGGGTTGAATGTGGGAGGTAGGGGTAAGTAGGGCAGGAGAGAGTAATGGGAGGGTGTATGGGGACAACTGTACTTGAACAACAATTACAAAAAGAGAGAGAGAGAGAAAAGTACAATCCAGTCCATGGGTCCAGCATCGGTCTAGCTTAGCGTGTGTTTCCAGCTGTAGTGCATTGCAGTGCTTCGGGATTCAGGCTGCTTCCTAGAGGCCATGGAGAGAACAGGTGCTTGCACTGTGTCAGTGCACGTCACAAGCAGGAGAGAGTGCTTCCTTGTTCGCCTGGGGTTGCGCCCAGGAGCTTGGGTTTGGGATGGGCCAAGTGCTTTCTTAAAATGACCAATCTGCTTCCCAAGATGTTTGTGGGCTTTGGATAGGGTCTTTCCCCCTGTTATCCTGACAGGCCTCTATGGTCTAGCACCTCTCCTGCATCCCCCAACCATCTCGTACCAGGTGGGGGAAGGCAGGAGTGTGAATGCCCTTGGTGGAGCAATGCTGTGGTCCCCCGGAGTGGGGAAAGGCCGCAGCTTCCTGGTAAAGCAAACAGGCTCCTGCTTCCCGGTTTAATAAGCTCAATGTCTAGTCTCCTTTGCTCCTCTTCTCAACATCTAGCTCAACGCCAGCAGTAACAAAACTATTAAATCATCCTGAAAAGTATTAAACACATTTATATGGGATATAAATTTAAGAGTTGACTTTGATTTTCTTATTTCTTTCTTCACAAAATTTTAGTCTTAAGAGACTAAGAGCACATTTTCGCTAAGTTCAAATCTGCAGTTATTTTTTATAGTTACAACCACTGTAATGATTTTACCAATTAATAGGTTTTTCCAAGAGTCTTATGTTTTCCCCTTCCTCATCTGGGTTGGCAACCTCTTTGCTTGCTAAGTATTACAGATATGAAAATTGAAGAAAAGGAATTTTAGTCCACGTAACTTCATCAGTCTTAAAGAGGTACGTTTAAGATATGAAACAGTATCTAATTTTGATTATTTGAATTATTTTAAAATTGTCTGGTACTTCAGTCACTATTATGGAGTAACAAGCTGCGGTACATATGTGATAAAATGAATATGTAAGGACTACATGACTTACAATGTATTTATGGAAATAGACTTTTTATCCCAGATCACTTCAGAAAGAAACATGCTGGACCACCTGATTTTAAGTGGCTATTGTCCAGCTCAGAGTAGTTGCCCTGGGATATTACCGCCCTGGAACCCTTGGTGCTCCTTCCCTTAACCCTTCTCTTTTGAATCAGCTCGATTGATGACCTCGATGGCAGACAATTCCTACCATCTGGAGTGAATTTCACCTTTAAAAAAAATTAGGGAACAACCATTACTCATTTCTTCTCAAGGCTATATAGCTAATCAAATGCAATTTGGACTCCCAGCCTCCTGAAACTAGTCACGTGAGCAGCCTCGGAAGCATCAGTTAGAGACTGTCCATTAATCTGTGCTAGACGTCTCTTAAGTGCAAGTTTTTGGAGAAAATTGTGATGAAGTTTCTGTGACGACCCATCACTACTGCTAAAAAATAAAACCCTATTTTTTATAGCCCTTTAGTGATGTAGGCAACATTTTTATAAATGAAAGATAATACATTTGCTTTTGTTAAAATGTCTCTGTCTCTATATGTATATATATATATTAGCCCTTCAGATATACCTTCCCACATAAACTTGGCTATTGATCTATGGTTCCTAGGGCTCTTATAGAGCTCATAAAGTTGACTGCTTCCTTGAAACACTTAATTGGGGATGTGTGTTCTGCTCTCCTGGAGTGATATGAAAGGAGTAGGTAACTCTTGCCAGTTAAAATTAGACTGTAGTGATAAGCTTTTTAAATTTTCTAGATCTTGAGTGTTCCTGTTGGACTAATAGCCTTTCTTGTCTTTTTTAAAAAAATATTTTATTTATTTATTTTTAATAAATGAATAAAGGAAGGGAGGGAGAAAGAGAGGGAGAGAAATATCAATGCGTGGTTGCCTCTTGAGCACCCTCTAATGGGGACCTGGCCCACAACCCAGGCAAGTGCCCTGACTGGGAATGAAACCAGGGACCCTGTGATTTGCAGGCTGGCACTCCATCCACTGAGCCACACCAGCCAGGGCCTGGCAGCCTTTCTCTGTCCCTAGCCCCACACTTAACTTCCCTGAGTGCTTTCTAGTGTTCGCAGGAGAAGTGAGCATGCAGGAAAGGGAGGGGCGGTCTCACTGCCCTTAGCCAGATTTCCCTGCCCTTGGGGACACACATGTGCCCTTTCCTGCTTGCTCCTTCTATTTATCTGATCTTATCAGAGTCTAGCCAAGTTTAGAATAAAACAAGTAAAAGCAAAGGACTGCAAATTAACCCAGAAAACACAAATGGCTTCTTATTCCCCAAAGAAGATTTTACTTGCACACAGAGACGTTTCTCTGAGCCTTATGAGATAATTGATACCTGTCCAGTATACAAATAATAGTTGTATTATTTTGTGCTTTTTTTCAAAGAATGTATAGCGACACTTATTATTTTCATTCCAGAAGCACTCACATTCATTAGATATTCTAAAATTGATCTTTTTCAATGAATGCTCAAGACCACTAGCAGGTGATGCCTCCTGTGTGTAAGCTGATGACTCGGCCAAAGTCTTGTATTTGTCTTGTAGCTCTTCTCTGCTTTCATTGTGCCAGCGTGTCAGCAGAATTCACCCATCTCTTGGGCATCACAAAGTAGGCTTTCTACCGCTAGGTCACTGATATTCTTCGGAAAAACTATGTCTGAACTATTTTTTCACGTTACACTCAGAACTGAAGTTGGTAACCCTGGGCGATACTGAGGGGTTAAATGGCGTTTTCTGACTCAGGATATCTGTTGAGCTACACATGGCACAGAAGGTATAGACATCCAGATACTTTACTAGGCTCATTGGTGTCAGACCACAGGTGACATCTCCATGCAGCACGAGGTCATGCTCCAGATCGTCTGGGTTGTGAGCCTGTGTGACAGTCATGCATTCCTCATATCCTCGGTGACATGAACCATGCTTGATCTGCCTCCCATCATACTGATGGGGTATTCTGTACATTGTAGTGTGTTCTACGTGTGCTTTAGGGTACCAGATGATATTTGGGAAGAAGAGCAAGTTTCTGACATTTGTACTCCTAGATGAAATCGGGGAAAGGGGACAAGTGAATAGTGTGTCTGCTGAGTGCCAGGTTGTGTGCTAGGCGTGCTTTCTGGACACTCTCTTCAGTCTTTACACATGAGCAGCCTTAAGCTCCGGGGGGTTGGGGGGGCAATTCAGAATTTACAAAGGTTGTACTCTGCTTGGTGACCAAACAAGTACTGTGTCTTAGGGTTCTTCACTTCTGGTGCAGGGCTCATTTTAAACAAATTCACACAGCTTTCACAAAATCTGTTCCCTGAAATTTGAGTTCACAGTCCAGGGGAAGAATGGTACTATACTATAGTTCATCCATTTGAAGATGCACATTATTTTATATTTTACCATCTCTGAAATTGGGTTGTCTTATGATTGTTGACTCTTAAAATTTCAAGAGTACCGCAGGTCCTTAGTGGTGCGTTTAGTGCGAGTTCACATTAGAGGTGACATATGGTGTGTTTGGGTTCTTGGCTCCCTTTAGTGTTTGATCTGTCTATTGGTCATTGTTTGAGAATTTATTTTTAAAGTGTAACTTTTAGTTCATGCCTTGAAAATAAATATACTTAGTCAAATTAAGTTCCAGGATATTTGTGTCTTTTATGAGCCGTAGCTCAGGCAGTCATCTTGCCTATGGGTTTTAGGTAGTTTAGAGCTGGCACGGTACCAGACTCCTGCTGTGCCATACTTGCATTTATGCTAACTAGCTGTGTTTCAAGGAGTTGGCAGTTCTCTTTTTTAGCTTAAAAATTTGGCATCAGCTAGTCTTCAGTGAAATCTCAGATGCAGCCTTTGTGAATTGTGTAGTCATTTCCTTATCACCACTGGACAAAACATCTATTAAATTGGTAGACAATAGATGTTAAGTTTTCAGAACCTATAATTTATTTCTAATGCATGTAGGATGAATGAGAACAAAATCCTAGTATGTGTTCCACTTTATTTTTTATTTTTGTAAGTATATTTTAATGATGATGCTATTACAGTTGTCCCATTTTTTTCCCCCTTTATTCCCTTCTGCCCTGCACCTTGCTTCCCTCCAGCATTAACCCTGCTCCCTTCGTTCATGTCCATGGGTCATACATGTAAGTTCTTGGGCTTCTCCATTTCTTTTCTTTTCTTTTTTAGTAGTAAATTTTTTAAAATTACTTTATTGTTGTTCAATTACAGTTGTCTGCATTTTCCCTCCACCACTCCCCCCCACCCCACCCCAGACAATCCCACCTCCCTCCCTTGCTCCCACCCTCCCCCTTGGTTATGTCCATGTGTCCTTTATAGTGTTTCCTGGAAACCCTTCCCCGCACTGTTTCCTCCCCCCTCCCCTCTGGTTATTGTTAGATTGTTCTTAATTTCCATGTCTCTGATTATACTTTGTTTTTTTTCTTTTGTTCATTATGTTCCAGTTAAAGATGAGACCATATGGTATTTGTCCCTCACTGCCTGGCTTATTTCCATTTCTTATACTATTTTTAAACCTGCCCCTGTTGATTTTCTACCTACCAATTAAGTTTCTTATTCCTTGTACCGTTTCCCCCATTCTCCTCTATACTCCTCCCTGCTGATTTCCCTCCATGTGATCTGCATTTCTGTGATTCTGTTCCTATCGTAGTTGTTTGCTTTGTTTTTGTTTCTGTTTCTGTTTTTATTTTATGTTCAGTTGCTGATAGTTGTGAGTTTGTTGACATCTTACTGTTCACAGTTTTAATCTTCTTCTTTTTCTTAGATAAATCCCTTTAACATTTCATATAATAAGGGCTTTGTGATGATGAACTCCTTTAACTTGACCTTATCTGGGGAGCACTTTATCTGCCCTTCCATTCTAAATGATAGATTTGCTGGATAGAGTCATCTTGGATGTAGGTCCTTGCCTTTCATGACTTGGAATACTTCTTTCCAGCCCATTCTTGCCTGCAAGGTTTCTTTTGAGAAATCAGCTGATAGTCTTGTGGGAATTCATTTGTAGGTAACTCTCCTTTCCTCTTGCTGCTTTTAAGATTCTCTCCTTATCTTTAATCCTAGGTAATGTAATTATGATGTGTCCTGGTGTGTTCCTCTTTGGGTCCAACTGGTTTGGGACTCTCTGAGCTTCTTGGACTTCCTGATAGTCTATTTCCTTTGCCAGATTGGGGAAGTTCTCCTTCATTATTTGTTCAAAAAGTTTTCAATTTCTTGTTCTTCCTCTTCTCCTTCTGGCACCCCTATGGTTCGGATGTTGGAGCATTTAAAGTTGTCCTGGAGGTTCCTAAGCTTCTCAGTTTTTTGCATTCTTTTTTCTTCATTCTCTTCCAGTTGAATGTTTATTTCTTCCTTCTGCTCCAAATTGCTGATTTGAGTCCTGGTTTCCTTCCCTTCACTGTTGGTTCCCTGTATATTTTTTTTTTATTTCACATTGTATACCCTTCATGTCTTCCTTTATTTTGCAGCTGTATGCAGTCATTTCTGTGAGCATCTTGATTACCAGTGTTTTGAACTCTTATCTGATAGATTGACTATCTCTTCATTGCTTAGTTCTTTTTCTGGAGTTTTGATCTGTGCTTTCATTTGAGCCACATTTCTTTGTCTTGGCACACCCCTGTTACATTGTAAGGGGCGGAGCTTTAGGTATTCATCAGGGCAGGGCAACTCATGTCACTTCAGTGTGGTCTGTATGTGGGAGAGAGGTCCGAGAGGGAACAATACCACTTGTTAGGCTCTCAGGCAGCTTCCAGTCACTTCTCCTGCTACCCACAAGCAAATTGGGACCCTTCTGGTGCTGATTCCCAGGTGGGTGGGTTTGTATATGTTCTAGGATCCTGTGGGTCTCCCCAGTGAACTCTTCTGTGAGACTGGCAGTTTCTCCTACTCCCACAATTCCCACAGGTTTTTATAGCCAGAGGCTTTGAGGCTTTATTTTCCCATGCTGGAACCCTGGGTTGTGTGGTCTGTCTTGCTTCCCAGTTGTTCCTCCTGGCTTATCTGCGCAAATGTGGGACCACCCAGTCCACCAGCCACTGCCTCACCCACCCTGTCCTCCAGCAGCCACCTTGCTGTTCTTCCTCTCCACCCCAACTGCCCATCTCCGCCCCTTCTACCAGTCTGGATGAATGTTTCTTTAACTCCTTGGTTGTCGGACTTCTGTACAGTTTGATATTCTGGCAGTTCTGGCAGTTCTGGTTGTTTTTTGTTTTTAAATTGGTTGTTGTCTTTCTTTTGGTTGTACGAGGAGCAAAGCATATCTACCTGTGCCTCCATCTTGGCTGGAAGCTGTGTGTTCCATTTCAAAGTCAGGAAGTTGCACTGCCCCTCCCCCTGCATTTTGCTAGTCATCATTTGATATGTTGAAATAACTTCTTATAGTCTTAGAAACTTAATTTTTTTAAAGTGAGTGAATTTGGTGCTTGCCCATCCTACTATTGCCTATAGATTGCCTTGCCCATGAAAAGGAAGACAAGCTCCCTTCTCAGGGGAAGCCTGGCCCTGTCTGGTGGCATTCGAAGTCTTAGTGTTGTTTTTCCCAGAAGTCAGAGGTGCCATTTCTTTGGTTACCTGCAGCTAGCATTGTTGCCTGATGTTCTCTGCTGCTCTGGGGAACTTCTACTCCCTAATAGGGAGTGGGTTAACTACGAGACAAATTATAGAGTAAAGTAGATGAGAAGGTAGTGATTATGCAATATAGGTATTAAGCATGGCTGGAGTTAATAATAGTTACTCAGTAAGTGTTAGCTTTAATGTGCCAAATACTGTGCTAAGTCCTTTATGTAATTCTTATATTTAATTTCCTTGGAGATAGGCGTCATCCCCTTTTTAAAGATGGGACTGAGGCACGGAAATATCAAGCAACTTAGCCTGGGTTACGTAGGTGTGAGAGTGCTGAAAGTCTGAGCAGGTGACTGCCACACTTGAAATTCGCCTACCAGAAGGCAAAATATGGAAGCCGGAAAAGACCAGACAAGGCTTCAAAGATGAGGAAGGATTAAAACTTGATCCTTCAAGAAATTGTTTAAGAGAGAAGAAATAAGAGGAAGCACAGAATGGGCCATGATAGCCCAGTTTGGCAGAGAGGTCATGAGGAAGGCTGAGTGTGTTCTTACATGTGATGGAACATTCCTGAGAAGGGTTCAAAGGGTCTGGAGGGAAAAGGTGCCAGGTGTGGCTCTGTGGGTGAGTCCTCAGCTTCCTGGCTCTCCAGGTGACAGAAGGATTCCTTACTGAGCCTGTGTGGGCCCATCCGGACTAGAGTAAGGGGACCACCTTTTATTGTCCGTTCCTGATGTGTGACAGTATGCTTCACACACTCCCACTCAAATACTCAATGGTCACTTCCTCTGTGAAAATATCTAGAAACAGCAACACACTTACGGAGGGTTTAGAGCCTTGTCGAACTCCAAAGACGGGTCGCTTAATTAATCTGATCTTAGGATGTATGGTCGGGAAGGGCAAATTGTTCCTAATCCTTCCAAAACTGCCACCAGAAAAAAGTGGGTTTGGATATTTTTAACAATATGAGCTTACCTCAGAAAAAGAGACACTGATTGCAAGATCTGAGAGATTGGGCTTGGTACTATTTTCTAGTGTGAATTGTTATTTTATTGTCTTAAAATCAAGTTCTGCTCTGAGCACCATGGGCGCTGTACTATTTTGATTTCTCTAAATGTTGATTGCAGGCAGGTAGTTGAAAGACCCGAGACCTCTGCAGTGTGCCATTCATTCCAGCTGTTCCAAGAGGTGAAATCCCAGAGGCTCCCGTCCCAGGCTCTTTACGGCCGTCTTGTTAGACTGCGAGATTAAAGAACTTGATCTCAATTTACAAGTGTGGATTGACGTTTCATACCTGGCTCTTCTCCAAAAGTTGATCTCATTTTATCCCCAAACATTGGAAATCAAGCACGCCAAACCTGGATTGACATAATGTGATTTGCCACATTAGCTAAGTCGCAATTAACTGTGTTAAACTTCCATGGTCTGCCTGGTGCAAGTGTTCTGTGTGATACTTCTCTAAGCAGAATCTCACTTCATTTTCTAATTTCTTTTTGACAAAGAAAGCCAACCTGTTTCTCCTCAGAGAGCTTTAGTTTTGTATATTTAAATTCATGAAAGTGTCAGTGGTTTTATTTATATCTCTCTCCCCATAATGGCTAAAAAAAAAAAAATACTTAGTTTTCCCATAATGTCTTTGAGCAGCTTCAGTTGTCAAGTGGTATTTTGCTTAAATTGAAAAATATAGAACAAAACAGCAAGCTCTAGGGTTTAAAAATTACTGCTTGCTTCTGCAGCTGTTGTTTAAATCAAAAACTACCAGCAAAGCCTTTCGCATCAGTTATACTAAATTTGTAACAGTCTATATTGCATGAAGTTGTTGGAAGTCTCCAGGGGTAAAGAAAGAGTGAGCCTAACATACAGGGAAGTGATTAAAGTTGCAATATCCCCTTTTGTGAATGAAAAGAAAATATAGACCTCCCTTCTGGACCTAATCTAGGACTTTATAGGAAGGAGGAATACATTTGTAAAAATTTAATGGGAAACAAAGGGTTCAATTATTTTAGTTTTACCATGCAGAAATTTTACTGGCATTCTGGGAAATTCTTATTTTTACTCATCACTATTGTTAAAATCTGCACTTGAACGAGTTTGAAAATACATAGAAAATTGTTTCATGTTTCTTCACCCCTCCTTTTTTTGTTTTGTTTTAAGAGGTTTAGCAGGTATTTGCCCATGTGGTATTATGATTTTAAATTATTCAGGTTATTTTAATTATTAAAATAATACGTGGTGGTTTTAACAAGTGAAACAGCCTCCTTCCCTTGAGATAACGTTTGTTAGCAGCCTGGGCTATGATTGTATGCTGTTGCTTTAAAAAATAACATTTGGGGTAAAAGCCATAATTTTGTGCTTTAAAATTTGTGTTCTGAGGTGATTTACAAAATATTCCCCTCAAATGAGAGTGAAAGATATACTTCATATGTTCCCAAATAAATAAAAACATTTATTGTTTCTCCCCCACCAAAAAAAAAAAAACCTAAGTTTTTCTTTTTCTTAATTGTTATCTGTCTTGAAGGTGATTGTGTGCTTTCTGGTAGGGTTTCCTCAAGCTAAAAAGAGGACCTGATGAGGCGAATTGAGCATGGAAATGCAGCAGTCTCTGACTTGTCCCCTCTCCAATGCCTGTCTCCTTTTCCAGTTCATTGTGGCACCTGTGGTTATGGATATGCCAGCTGTTCTGTGAAAGGGCGTCCTGGCTCCTCCTTGATTTAGGAGCAGCATTGGTTAAGGCGCTTTCTTGTTTAAAAAATATTTTATTTGTTTTTAGGGAGGGAGAAAAACATCGATGTGTGAGAGACACATCGACCTGTTGCCTCCAGGGACCTGGTCCGTAACCCAGGCATGTGCCCTGACCGGGAATTGAACCAGTGACCTTTCAGTTTGCTGGGTGACATTCAGCCCACTGAGCCACACCACTCAGGGCAAGGCCCTTTCTTGAGATTATCACATATGTACTTGCTCCAAGGTTGAAATTGCATGTGCTGATGATTTGTTTCATTTTCTGTAATCATTGGTCTGTTATCTTAAGGTGCTGCGAAAAAATGGTTGTAAGGGTTGTAAGGTCCAATTTTCTAAGTGGAAGACATATTTTCTTGTTTTTTCTCAACAAGACAAATTGAGGTAGGAGTTGGTGGAAAGCACGTCTTGATGCCGTCTCCCTCTCCAGGGCCACTGAGAGGATGGAGCGTGATTTGAAGGAGAGACTAAGGGAAAGGGATGAGTCAAAGAACATGTGTGAATGACTCACAGACATGGACAACGGTGTGGGGGTGGACTGTGGGGGTAGGGAAACAGGCTGGCCAGAGGAGGGCAAAGGGGGAAGAATGGGGACAATGGTAATAAAATAACAATAAACAATTCCTAAAAACAAAAGAAAACAAAGAAAGAAAGACTAGAGCTCCAACAGACACCCTGGTCCTGGGATTTGCCAGAGAACCTTCTCCCTGGGGCGAGTGGACTTGAAGGGGAAGAGTCCGCAGGCTCTCGCCCCGGTCTGCGGAGCCGCGGAGCGCCTGCAGCGGTCTCGGAGTGGACTGCAAACCCAGAGTAGGAAAGAGCATCACAGAAAACATGTGCAGCTCCTGGGAGGAAGGTAGAAAACAATATCTTGCATCATTTATAGAGATAACTTTATTTAAAAACGTGATGGAAATTGTTGATAAGATTTGTATTGGAAGAATTTTGTTCCAAAACAAACTTCTTAAGAAAACTCAGATGTAATTCTTGACACAGACATTGCTTTAAACTTTTGGTAGGTAAAGCAACTCCCTTAATATGTAATAGTATTCCTTTGAAATCTGTTGTGAGAAGTACCTATTTTTTTTAAAAAAAAAAAAAGCAAATTAGGGATCTCAATATGATCGGCAAGTTCATGCGGATACAGGAGCACCGTGAAATTTCATTTGTCTTCCTAAAGTGTTTGCAGTTATTTTAGATAACCCAAGGCTTACCCTCGTGTTACACAAAGATAAAGACAAATCCACAGAGAACTGACAAGCATTTATTTTAGCCACTAGTTGTGAAGACCTTCCCAGCCCGTTCTGCTCAAGCTGTCTGCAAGAATCAAAATCAACTTAAACTTACTTTTCTACCCTGCACTTTTGCTCAGTTCTTTCGTGTGAGCCAACAGCTTTAAGGTGGTAACGAGAAAGACACAGCAAGGGAGGCTGAATTCAAGCAACCACTGAAAAACGTTTAGGTCATGGAAGGAATCATAGATTCATGGGTGTTGTCTCTTCTTTTACTTAGGGTACTCCTGCCGGCTGGTGTCACAGAATATGGCCCTTATCCTGTTGAAGGAAGATTCTTTGGATGTAAGTAGTTCTTTAAAAGTTGCGTTCAATGTAATGAAAGTCTGTTTTTTCCTACTACAACTGATTATCAAGGTTTCTTTTTTTACTAAACAGTTGTAAAACTGTGGGCTTCTGTATTGGTGAATGAATGACACAAAGTCATATCTTTAAACAGAAAAATAGTAAGCTTAGAACATTGCTATGTGATAATGCTTAATTTCATTCAACTAGAATTGGAATTGTGCATTTAAAATGGGGTAGTTTTCATCTGTTGTAACTTCCGGTTATGATTTGTGTTAAGTGGTGATGGTTAATTCCAGTGTTGGTTACCAAGGAGACTTGTAGGATTTTCTTTCTCCTACAAACTTGAAAATAAAGATAATATTCAAGTGTCAGGAGTTGCTTAAATTTACATAGCAATAGGATACATTTGCAATAATTATTCCCCGCCATCCATTGTCACCAGCTCATACAGAATTGCATGGCCTGGTTCTCTGAGCACTTTAGACCTATACCCATCCCATCAAGGCTTAGAGCCACTGATGAGACAGGGGTAGGAGCCCTTTAGGGGGTGAGCAGTGATCTGGGAAGTGGTTTGATGTGGAGATGTGAGCTAAACAATGAAAGTTATTTGTCGGGACTTTTAACAAGGTCATGTCACTACTGGCAGGCACCCACCACACAGTTCTAGTTGGAATGTTTGAATGGCAGAGCTAGGCGCAGACGACAGGGTTAGTTATCATTTTAAACGCAGGAGTGTAATATGGAGATTTCTGCACTTGCAAACTGGCGAGGCCATGGATCCTTCTGTGAAGGCCAAGGCACTCTCTCCCTCTTTGGGACTCCGAAGACAGGAGTCAGGGAGAGTCTGTGTGTCTTCAGGGTCCCATTGGCTACATGTCCCCACTCTAGCTGGAGGGTTTCAGGATTTGTCTCAATGCACCCCTTTTCCTTCTGTGCCTCTGCCGGCAAGAAGCCCAGAGCTCTCTGGGCATCCCTCTGCTCCTGGACTCCTGCTTCTGTGCTCTGGGTTCCTGCGGGAGCTTCCTCTCCCCGGGTCCCGTCTCCCGGGCACTCCTCGCACGGGCCTTTATTTTCCTCTACAGAACTTTTCACCTTCGGAACTAGTGTGTATTATTAACACATAATTACCATATAAAATATATAACAAGTATAATAATATATATTATACTGTAATACAGGATTATGAAAAGGTGCCATAAGATTTACCCTCTTAACCATTTCTAGGTGTACAGTTCGATGATTTTAAATATGTTCGTACTGTGCGGCCACCACCGCCGTCCATCTCCAGGACTCTTCCTCTTACAAAACTGAAACTCTGTACCCATAAACAGCCTCCCCACTTCCTACCCCCAAATTCCTGGTAACCATCACTGTACTTTCTGTTTCTATGAGTCTGACTATTCTGGTATATCATGTAAGTGAGATCATCCAGCATTTGTCTTTCTGTGACTGGCTTAATTCACTTAGCAAAATATCCTCAAGGTCCATCCACGGTGAAGAATGTGTCAGAATTTGCTTTTTTTTTTTTAAGGCTGACTAATCATCATCCATTGTATGTATGTACCACATTTTGTTTATCCATTTATTTGTCAACGGACCTTGGGTTGCTTCTGCCTTTTGGCAATTATGAATAATGTTGCTCTGAAGATGGGTTATGAATATCTCTTTGAGACCCTTCAGTTTATTTGGCTATACTCTATCCAGAAGTAGAATTGCTGGATCACATGGTGGTTTTATATTTAACTCTTTGAGGCACTGTCACATTATTTTACATTCCCACCAGCAGTACACCAATGTTTCAATTTCTCCATATTCTCACCAACACTGTTCTTTTCTTTTATTAAAAAATTTAGAAATATTTTTGATGGTAGCATTCTGATAGGGGTGAGGTGATGTCTCATTGTATTTTGCTTTATGTTTCCTTAATAATTAGTGGTGTTGAGAATCTTTTCAGGTACTTATCAGCCCTTTGTATATCATCTAAGAGAAAAAAAATTCAATCTCATTTTTGAAATCAGGTTGTTGGGGTTTTTTTCCTTGTGAAATACTTTACATTTTGCTTTTAACCTTCTAGTTCCTTAGAACATAAGGTCCATGGAGCAAAAGTCTGATTTATTTATTTTCCACTGGGCATTTTTACCTTCAGGACAGCGTTTTGCACAAATTAGGTACTCAATAAATGTTTGAAGGGAGTAAATGGACAAACTTAAGATAATTTTCCAGTTTCCAATGAGAACTTCTATATGAAAGGTCATGCTGATGAGGCAGGGGTTGCAGCTGCCATGCTGGGCCAAGGGCAAGCTGACATTAGGAGGGAATCAAAACTGAGGAAGCTGAAAGGGCAGTGGCGGAGAGCGGGGTGGAGTGCCGGGGCAGAGAAGTGTGCGGAGCCCGTAGGTGAGTCCACCTATGGTGTCTGTCCCCAGAGCCCCCTTATTTCCTGATGATTTCCGGTTCTAAGGCTTCCACAGTCTTAAAATAAACTCTTTTTCTGGAGGTGACTCAGAAGTGAGCCTGTATTTTCCTTTTATACCAGGCATTCTCTGGAATCCAAGAGATGGACTTGGATTCTGCATAGCAGTACACAACGTACAGCCCTGACTGAGACATTTGGTTTACCTTGGCCAAGGGGTGATTTGTGAAGCCAAACAGAAAGTTTTATGGGTGTGTGCCTGATTTCCCGTGGTAACCTGTTAAGAATGCTCCTTCCTTATCCAGTTTTGAACATCTTTTAGTACAATGACTTTAATGTACTCAGCATCTGTTGAGCAGAGGTGCAATTTCTATGTATTTTTCTGTTCTTTACTCAAAGGGGGCACTCCATATTTCTGACTGAAGCCCTTCTCCTCCCCTTCCACGTCCTCTTCTTCTTCCCCCTTATTCTTTAATTGGGTTAAAGGCATTCCTATTCTTACTAAAATTTCACTTGGTGGGTGTGGAGTAAAAGCAAAGTGCTAGGGCAATAAATTAGATACATAGTAAGTTCTAGCAAAGCTCCCCCTTGAGCTTTTAATGTTACTGGGCTCTGATGGTGAAGCAGAGAAGACAGAGACAAAGGAAGTGGTCCAAGACCCAGACACATTGGGCCTGGCTTCCCTGACTTTATTGCTTATATAAATGTGAGGAGGAGGAAGGGGCTCACCTCGAGACCCAGAGCTGGCACTTATCACCTTCACTTGACCAATAAGTGTGTCTAGGCTGGGACTCCAAATGCTTATAAGTAATTCAGATTCATCTCTCTGTTTTGACTTTTTCAGCTGTTGCCAAAATAAGGTCCATGCTCTGAGATACTGATGAGATCAGCGGTCTTTGGAATAAGGATTGGGTGTGTGGTGGTGCACACCCTAGGGGGGCACTAGATGATTATAGGTTAGAGGAAAATGTGATTTTCTTTTTTTAGGTTAAAAAAAAGATACTAAGAAATCAGCTTTATTGATAATGACATGTGGATTGCCATGGGCACACTCAGTCCCTATTTCTGGCTCACTGACCAGAAGCAAGGCTAGGCGGAATGGGTAGGAGGAGGGGAGGCATGGGGTCCCACTTGTGAGAAGGGCTAAGGGTGAAGCATGGAGTCCCACTTGTGAGAAGGGCTAAGGGTGGGCTCTTGCTCTCTTGTCTGCTTTTCGCCCATTGTAAAACATCGCCCTTTATGTGTCCTTGTTAAATGGACTTATGGACTATACTTACTTTTGGTTAAACCGACTCTCGTTAGGTGATGGTTTAAAAGGGTTCCTATTTAAAAAAAAATGGAATTGAGATAATAACAATAGTGTAAACAGAAGCCCCAACAATATTGCATTGCTTGACCTGTGTGCTAGTTAAAGTTTTCCTTCGGCTACTTGATGGGTTAAAACGAGGATCACAAATGACAAGTTAAACAAATTTCAAAATTACCCACAGGCTATTATCATTAATCATGACTCTTGCCCTAGATGTATGTGGTATCTTCAAATAGGAGCTGTGGCAATATGAAACCATGTTGGAACTAGTGAAACTTTAAAAACTAAGAAGCCT
>VMDR010017536.1:0-20005 GCA_007922815.1 Macrotus californicus
TTAAGTTTTATGTTCAAGCAACTGGTGGATTGATTGGCTTTACAATTTGAACATTAAATATTTTTGATTAATGAACTTCTTTTAGTGACCTCTTTAAAATAAAACAAAACTTGTAGTTATTACCTAAATTTTAATAATTCTTAGGAAGTTCAAAATGGTTAGTGCTTTTCTCTACAATCACACTGTTAATTTAACAATGAAAATATATTCACTGTAATATTGTATCTACAGAGTTGTAAAATGGGAGAGAATGAGACCTTATTTAAAATGAGTGTTCTTCTGTGATTCCGTAACTTAGTGAGAAGACCACTAAGAGACAAGTCTTTCAGACCCACAAGGACAGATGTCGTGAGTGAGCATAGGGAGCAGAAAGGAAATGATACAGTGATTCAAGGTGAATGCCTTCATTGGAATCATCAGAGCATAATTAAATGCATCCAAATATTCTGGCTATAATGGGGGAAAAATCCATTATTTGGTTACTTAATTTTAGAAAAGGGAACTGTGGCCAAATATTAGGAAAAATTGAAATGAGAAGTATTAAAGAAGCTTTTAAAATCTCCAGGAATTGGGAACTGCTTAAGAGCACCTTATTGGAAATCCAAGAGAAATAAATGGCTAGCACATGTTAAATAGTCTGAGCTATTAATACAATCCCTGTATGGCTAGGTTATAAAGTAAAATACAATCACTCTTTGGGGGGAAAAAGTGTATGATAGATCAGCTAATTGAGGACAGAGGAAACTATAAAATGTGACAGAGCATATAAATTAGAAACCAGATCAATCTATACTTCATGTCCTTATTTTCGAGGATGATATAAAGGATGTAGAAGGTATGTCTTCTGAGCTAAGGGATCTTACTATCTACTTGGAGAAATAAGATGTACAATGGAAAACACTGAAGAACTGCATGAAGTAATCAGGGTTTAGGAACACGATAGCATCATTTAAATTACAGCTGCTAAAGGAAAAATCACATTCTAGGGCATTGACGAGACTTCCTGGAGGAGGCAGGATTCAAGGACAGATTTTTATGAGCTGCAGCATTTGATTTCATCAAAAGGAAGGGGGAAAACCATTTGCATGTCAGGGTCAGAAAATAAATCAAAAGGAAATAAAGAACATCCAACAAAATAATGAAAGATGGAAACATGCCAAAAGCAGATCATTACATAGAAAACTAGAGGACCAACATTCAGTCCTTGAGTGTTTATCGGATGTCATATATGCTCAACTCGTTGCTAGCTACAGTGGTGAAATATAGGAGCAATTTCTGCATTCAAGAGGCTCAGTTTGCTGTGTAGGAGCTGAAAATATTTGAAGATATTTGTATCACCTTGCAATAGAATATAAACTTGTGTGGCACAAGCCTATACTTAATAGAGTTTAGGAAATGGAAAAAAAGGGCCAGAGTGAGAGCCAGTGGTTTCAGGAAGGAAATGCACTGATCTGAGCTTTGAAAGATGGCCAGAGTTCAATACCTCCCAACGCTGGGTGAACAGGTCCTGAAATCATGCGAATTTGTTATTTTGCAGCTATTCTTCCGGGAGATGGCAGACACAGGGGGTCTGAAACTACTTCGGTTTGAATAGATGACTTTTTTTTTTTTTGGCAAGTTTATGCCAGGTTCATAGTTCCTATGTTCATTTTGTTTCTTCCATCTTCCCTTTGGTCATGGTAGATGACGCTAACTGCCTATCTGACTTATGACAAGGAAATTTCTAACACCGTGGACTTCCTTGTATTGTTCAAGTCAGCCAGAGAGAAGTCATAGACTATGATAAGTATTGGGTTCCTTTTCTAATATGTGTTTAAGTATTAAAATTTTTTAAAGCTGGACTGTTTTTTAACTATTATTATTATTGTCATTATTCCCTTAAACATGTGTTTTCAGTACAGTTTGACTGTATGATTTAGGCAATGGGAACAGAATCTGATGAGTATTTTCGACAGACTCTCAAATACAAACACACGTTTATTCCACTTCAAAAGCATGGAGTACCTACTGCGCTGGCCCCCCGGACCCCCCAACCCACCTCCTGGGAAATGCCCTGTGGGAGATCGTGCAATTGGCAGCCCTGAAAAGGAGACGATACAGGTGTAGGTTCCTGTCTCAGCGAACAGTCAATGGCTAAGAAGACCCCAGATCCTGGTCAGTGTCAGGTCTTCAAGCACAAGACAGTGAAAAAAAAAGAAAGAAAAGAAAGAAAAACACATTACATGTCCGGAGGCACCACTTATTTTATTCTAGACTAAGGTGACATATTTCATGACGAGGGTTAAAATTGTTTGTGCTAGGCTAAAAATTATGGAATGAAATTGTGACCATCCCCCTCAATATCTGGGACAGCTGAGTGTCTGGGGCTGCGAAGACGCGCTGCTGCAACAACTAAGGTGATTAGTTCTTGTCAGTGCCGGTGGGAGCCGGTTTCCTTCCCTTCTGCCCTGGACAATGACTGGACTTCCTTCTGATTCAGGACCTGGAGAGTGCTATTATTCTTTGTTCTCCCAACTGCTGCCCAACTACCAACTATTAGGGGGCATTAATAAAGTGTTCTGTAAATAACCATAACGTTACTTGAGATAAGGTTATTTCTGAAATATCAAGAAGACCTTCGTATTGTACTTACAGACATGGTTTGGACCCAGAACTGAAAAATGACAGGCTTAGGGACTGGAAAGATCAGGAGCAAAATTCCCAATCTGCTGCTTTTGCTCTTGGGTGAGTGGCTGACCTCTGGTAGCCTGAAGCTCTGGACTATTCATTGATGTTGATTAGCCTGAACTCATCACCTTTCCTTAGGGAATTACATGGGACAACCAACACAACAGGCCATCTACCTTGCTGAAGGCTCAGTAATCGTTAGCTCCCTTCCCCTACTCAACAAAGTACAGGTCATCAGAAATTGGGATTGTCAGCCAAAACTGGAGGTTTCTGCCAACAAATTCTAGCCTAAGAATTCTAAATAATTAGAATGACATACGAAAGAGGCTATATTTAACAACATTTGCCACTCATTTTTATACGTCACACACTTCCACGGAAACCTTTGATACCTCAAACAAAAAAAGGTGAAAAGTTGTAATGAAGTGGGAGGGGCTGTGCTTTTAGAACAAGCATGAGGAAAGCTTGTGGGAGCTCAGAGGGGTGAGTGTTAAGAATCCTACTTGCTAAGTGGCTCACTACAGATAGTTTGGGGGAAAAGCTCTCTCATAATTTTAAACAATTTGTGATTTCCCCTTCAAAGCTGGATCCTCAAGGGGAAAACTGATGATAACCTCTGTCTAATTCTACTCACTATTTCATTTCTATTTTGTTGGCAAGGTATTAATTATTAAGCATGGTTCATATTGATAATTATCCTGCATCTTACTTATTAATGACTCACTCTTAAGCTTAAACCTAATCTCTCCAGAGGCTCTCAGATCTCTGTTTCCGCAGGTCATTGCTCCTCTAGTCTTTGCAGGACTGAGTGCTGAGAAGGCTTCGAGGCTTTGGGGTTTGAGGTAGATGGGTCTTGATGGTGTGATCACCCATGATACAGTTCATTACCACTGATGGAGTCACCCATGCAGCCAAAGAGAGAAAAGTGGGCCTAGGAAATAGTGAACTAATAGGCAATAAATTATTACACCAAGGAAAGCAATCATACAGAAAGGCAGTAAGTGGCAGGACCCAATAGAATATACGTAGTTTTTATATTATCTGAGGTGTGTGTCTCCTTTTGGTTCTTTTCCAGAAGGACAGATCTCCTATTCAAACCAAAATTTCTTTCTTTCCTTTCTTCTTTGTGCCATATCCATGTAGCTATGTCAAGAGATACGAAATAATCAAGGCAAAAACGGAGTTGACTCCATATCCTGTGGCTTCCTACAGTCCTCATTTCCTTGTTTGGGTTTCTCTCAAATTAAGAATTATACCTGGTTCCTTCCGTTCAATATCTCAGTGACACAGATCACAAATTTACATTAAGAGAGGATAAAAGCTCACTGGCTTGTCCCACATGGGAAAAATATATCCTAACTTGCAAACATTTTTGATGTGGGTTTCAGAGTGAGGGATTTGATGAACAACAATAAACCCCTGTGAACCTCAGGTCTACAGATCCCATAGGCCCCTGTGGGACTGCAATGCCTTTGGGTCTTGGTCTCCCTCAGTCAGGAATCAGCACTCAGAGAACTCAGTCACATGCCACTGAGCAGACAAGCTTTCTGACCCCAGACCCCCAAAGGCCCCCCAGAAATTGTTTTCCTGTGGTTTATTGCTCCCAGCACTACCCTCTTTTCGGTTTCCTCCCAGCATCTCTAAAGGAACCCCTTCTTGATTTTCACCTGAAGTGACAAAAGTTCATATTGAGCCTTTCTCATGCATTAGAAAGAAAGCTTCCCTGCGGCTTCAGGGCTCAGCTGAGATTTTGAAGCTCCTACCCATCCTTGAAGTGGGAAAAACCAGTGTCTTTCATCCGGGTAATTTTCCTTTGCAGCCTCTCTTTTAGGCGTAGCCAGTAGAGCCATCCCCACTCATCCAAGGTGAGTCGCAACCCATGGAGGCTCCAGTTTGAAGACCTTGGGTTGCATTTTACATCATTTTAGTTGTTGGGGCTGGTAAGTGCGCTTGGTCAGGAATGGGAGTATATCCTTTTGTACTGTTGTCTAGGAGTCGAATATATTTTAAAACTTTATTTTCCAGTGGTTTTAGATTTCCATAAGGGTTGCAAAAGTAGTAGAGAGAGTTCCTGTCTATTCGCTTACTGTTAACATTCTCATTACTATGGTCCATTTGTCACAGCTAGAGGGCTGACATTAGTATAATATTTTCATTTGTTTATTTTTTTCCCTATTGAGGTTTTAAAATAATTATATGTAAGTGTACAACATGATAATTCGACATCTGTATACATTATAAAGTATCACCTCCCTGAGTCTAGTTGCTATCCAGCACCATACAATTGATCCCCTTCCCCATAGCCCATGGTTACTAACTGAACTCCACACTTTATTTGAACTTTACTCATTTTTCCCTAATGTCCTTCTTCTGTCTTGGCCAAGTTTCTTTGCTGTGAAGTTACTCTTTCTCCCTCTCCCTTTTCCATACTCTACTCTTTGGAAGAAAGTCAATAAGTACAACCCACATTCAAGAATAGGGACTTAAGCTCCACCTCCTTGAGAAGAAAATATCCACTCAAATTATTCTGAATTTTTCTGTAAGGGAGATTCATCATTTCTCCAGGTCAAGTTTTAACATGAGAAACAAAAATATGAATACTATTAGGCTCCCAAGAAATATTCTTCAATATCTATGAAAATAGACTGTGATATTCATGACCTATTTAGTTCCAAATTTGGATTTAATTCAATGTTTCAAAATGTTTTGGTTTAAAACATCTTTACAATTTTTTTCTTAAAGCCTTCACACACAAAAAGTACATGAATCTTAGATAGTCAGACATTTTCTTTTTTATCCCAAATTCAGGATGCATAGAGGCGTATATTTTCCTTGGAGCAGGTAGTCAGATTTCCACTGAGAGGGAGCATTATTTTGCACTTTGTGGTCTCTATGGGGAGACGTGTTCAGATGGGGTATGCCTGCTGGGGGCTCACAGTCTTCCCCGAAGATGTAAGACACCCAAAGGGGTGTCTCCTCTGTGGACCATAATTGTTGTATTTGGGTTGGAAGAGTGTGGCCCATGTCAGTGTGTGTGTGTGTGTGTGTGTGTGTACAATTTAATTTTAATTTAGGTCAGTAGATTTTATTTGGTTTAGTATAAGAAGACTTCACATGTCTTCGGACACAGTGGTAAGTAAATATTTTTAAATGACATTAGTTTATGAAGCTAGAAACCACAATTATGTCCACTTGTTTTTAATCTAAAATATTGCTTTTAAAGATAACTGTCCCACCAATAGAGTTTTGTGTGTGTTATAGATAATTTCTACAACTGGAAACATAAAAAAAATTAATAAATTTTTAAAAAGAGAAACAGCTCTCCTAAGGCAAATGTTTTTCAATAAAAGAGGCATTTTTAAAATTTTTCTACAATGCAAACATTCTATAACACGTTTTCGCATGAGCTGTCCAGGTAAATTGGCTCTCTGGGGGAAGCAAAGGCCCTGACTCACATCAGCATTTGCTGATTCCTGTGTTGTAGATACCTCTACTATGACCAATTTTACTCTACAAAAATGTTAACAGCCACCTCATAAAACTCCTGAAAATTTAGCAAACAGTTTTAGGGAGTCCATAAGAGTAGGTTCTAGCATGCGTACAAAATAATTATTTTCTTTTTTGGGAAAACGTGAATATGGGCCCTACTTTGATTAAAGTAAGAACTTTGAATTTTCTTCTTTTAACTTTTATTACTTTCCTGGTCTTGGCCAGTTTTTGTTAATCTAGCAAGGACAGGGCAGTACCCTTCTGACTGTGTGGCAACTGAACAAGGTAATGAAGCAGTTGCGACCCTTTGTTTGTCCGAGAACTTGTTAAATTAATTGCATCTGGTCTAAGCGCTCAGTGGATATCATCCTGATTTTCCCTCAAGGTTTTCCCTCGGCTTCCAAGGGGTTTCCTGCATCTCTAGAACTAGGCTCACAGCACAGTGTGACACAATCCCAAGTAAGTGGAAAAAACAAGCATTAACCAAACTTGGTGCTTGAATGCAGTATTTTCTCAATGCTAATATGCCACCACTTGCAAAATATACCTTTGATTTATTAATATTTCTCAGGGAAAATAAAGTAAACTACATGCAATATACTCATCAATCCTAAAATGTATCCTCTTTCCGGAAGGGGTGTCTGTGTGTGTGTGTGTGTGTGTGTGTGTGAATGAAAACTAAGACTATACATCTTGGAAATAAGGAAATAAGCAGGTAATGTATGGGTAATTTTGAAAGCTTTGGTGTAGTGTGAGTAGACCTGTCCCAGGATTGTGCTTTTTCTTTTTCTTTTTTTTTTTTTTGCAATTGCGGGAAACCGACTTTTCCTCCTTCCATAGTTTCAAATCATTGAAGTTCTATGCTACACCATTTATGGGCACTGTGTGGACTCCAAATCTTTCTGCTATCACCTATCAGAGAGTGATCTTTGCCAACAATTTTCCTATTCTTAGTCTTCTTTAAAAATGTCTAGTACCATCTCAGTTTAAATTGCTAAGCAAAGATGACACGCTGACTCAGAATCTCATGTACAGGTGGTGAATGGAAGTACTGAAGTAGCCTTCATCATGTCAGCTTCTGAATCAGAACCACCTACTTACGTGCGCAAAATTGGCATTGTTATCTTTAAGGTAAAAAAAAAGGAGTTTACGCTATGTGATGCTGTTATTAATATCATCATGTCCACTAATGACATAATAAAAGGCTATTCAGTACTCTTTCTTTTTCTGCTACTGATTTTTTTCTGAGCTGAGAACCTTATTTTAGCCATTCCTTAAGTTTTCTGCTTATCAGGCGAGATGAGGAGTGTATTAATTATATATAATACTCTGTGAGGATTCATTTAAGGGAAAGAAGGTGAAAAATAGGTTAAACTATTTTTATTGATAAGTTTTGAATTTGTGAAGGCAAGGGACAGATATTATTACATGGTGAACACATTATTCGTTACTTCAGTATGCATGCCAGTGCTGGGGTTAAAGAGACCAATAGGAGTAGGCTCTTAATGTGTTGTGGGAAATATAAAAAATATATAGATTTCAGAGTTCTACTCAGACCAAGAACACCAGAATCTCCAGGGTTTGAATCTGAGCATATATTGTCAGTCAACCTACAAATCTGTTTTTAGTGATTTTATTATACAGCCTTGTTCAGAACTCTCTGGTGCCTCTCATATGTGCTCCATAGGATAAGTCAAATTAGCATTCCCATACCTATTTTCTCTTTATTTAAAAGGCAAGTATATTTCCTCCTTTAATATTTCTTCTCCCAGCTTGGGGGTTTTCTACAGAAAAAGCACTTTCCGTTTTCAACTCTATTCACAACTATTTGGCACTCAGGCACGCTTCCCACCTTACTGAGTCCTCACCAGAGGGAGACTGCTTCCAGTGGGAGAGACTCAACTAGACTAAGTAATTTATGTAGCCCTCAGCCAATTCTCCATTGCTTCTTACACTGAAACAAAGAGCATTTTTATGGAGTCTTCCTGCTGCTCCTGAAATCCTTTTCCTCCTTAATTTAGCCCTTGCCCTACAGCACACTGAGCTTGGTATGGGAGTAATATAAAGATAAATGCCACACGTGCTTGCATTCCACTGGTCAGCGTGATTTAAGTAAGTATAACATGAGGCAAAGATCAGATTCATAATCATTAGCAGAAAGTTTTTACATCCCCAAGACTTCTTGGGTGCTTTCCTTTTATTTCCACCTAAAACAACTCAAGACCCCATGCTACACACTGTGAGTTCAGGTAATTCTAGAGTTTCCATGAACTCTGGCCCGCTGGCCTGTGCCATCTCCTAGGGGATGGCTGCTGCATCTCCAACTCCAGCTGTATTCTGATAGTCACTTGTCATCAAGTGCCACCTGCTCCTTCCTTGATCTCAGGGCTTTACCGTAAGTGTTGACATTTCTCCATCGTTTGCCCAAGGAATCATTGAGTAACTGAAAATCTGGAGCTAGTGGAAGTTCTTTAGAGTACAGAACAAGAGACCAACTAAACTTTAATATCAGATGTTGTTCTGAAGTCCCTCCCTTTGGCCAGACATTCCTGGTGTATGGAGATCTCTCATTATCTATTTCTTTGGCTCCCAGACTTTCCATGTAGTGCTAGATTCACCCTCAGACTAACCCAAATCCACCTTCATCTCTATTTCCCTGATGTGCCATAAATTTTCCACTCACCTGGGGGAATCAAAAGTTGATGATAGTAACGCAGAACGAATTTGCCCCTGTTAATTCTAACTTCTTTCCTCTAAACCATTGTGAGAGCCAGTCAGGGTATAGTCAATGAGCCCAGACAAATGTTTTACAAACCAGGCTGCCCTCCTTCAACATCAATTGGAACAGTAGCAACTTCTCTCTCTGTCCATTCCATTATAGAGATAAAAGCAAATGCCATAGGAATGTATAGCTTTTAGAATGAGGCCTAAAACCTGGGAGGGGAGGGAGGGCGGGAGGGAAATTCGCTTTTTGAGGTTAGGGACCATCTTTCTTTACTATGTTTCTAAATGCATAGGTAGTTCTGGCACAAAATTGTCACCCGTTATATGCTTGTATACTGAATAGATAATTGAACACTTAAAAAATGTTTCTGGCTATTCTGGCCATTACATATGAATGCCAAATGGTCTCCAAAGTCTAGGAGCCATGCAACACCTGTGTGGGCCGAGAAAGACTATGTGGTGGGGTGTGGTCTTACTAAAGCAGGCAATTAATTTTTCAAGATAATTAGTTATTTAATTGACCATTCCGGTAATGTTAATGCATTTCAATTCCTAATTAATCTCCATTTTATTTAAAGCACGTTACAGTTATACCTCTGATTTCTAATTTACCAGTAAGTAGTCTTGACTTCCGGAGCGCATGTACCACTAAGCACACTTGCGTGCATTCACAAAAGGAAGTAGGGAAACTAGAGAAGTCAAGTCAGCCACAGTGGCATTTAAAAAGGCATTTAAAAAATTAGATGGATCTCATTTCACAGATTTTTATGAAAAAAACATGGATTATGCAAATTTTTAGCTTGTTTTTTAGACCAAGAGTCGCCAAACTTTTTCTGTCAAGGGCCAGAAAGCCCATTTTTTTCACTCTGTGGGCTGTACAGTTCCTGTCTGACCTGCCCGATGCAGAAGTTAATGGGCAGTGCCATGTTCCACTGAAGCCATGGGGTGACTTTGCCCATGGGCTTCGTTTGTCAGCCCTGCTCTAGATCCCAGCATGTGGTTGAGATTCGTCCATTGCCAAGTCACAAAGGCTTGCCCTGGAGTGTGTCTTCCTCTGTGTATGAGTTCCCATCTCTTCTGTTTTCATATCTGTGCAGTCTTTCAATCTTGCAAAAAGTTTCTTTGGTTAAGAAAATGCTATTCTAACTAAGATATCTCCTTGCCTATCTCCTTTTTACCTGCAACCTGCCTCTTCTACCATCTGCTGCTCCCTAATTGTTTCAGGTGCTAATTACCTAGAACCCCTGGGAGCACGTAGCCCTGGTTTTATATTCCTCTTGTACCCAGCACTGTGAAAATTCCTGTAGCTCTTTTTTTTCTACTAGATTTTTCAATAAAAAGTTTGAATTGAAATATAACATACTTTGACACAGAAATATGCACAAATCATTAAGTATACAACTTGAAGAATTTTGCACATCTATCATCTCATATAATTACCATTTTTGTGTGTGTATAGTGAAAATATTTAAGATCTCTCTTAAAAACTTCCAAGTATACAATACCATATTGCTAATTTAATCACCACGCTGTGCATTGGACCCCAGAACTTATTTATCTTATAGCTGGAAGTTGATGAACTTTGACCAACATCTTCCCATTCCCCCACCCCTCAGCCCCAGGCAACACCCACTCTGTGTTTCTGTGAGTTCAAGATCTGTAGATTCCACCTGTAGGTGAGATCATACAGTTTTTGTCTTTTCCTGTCTGGCTTATTTCACTTAGCATGATGCCCTTGAGGTTCATCCATGTTGTCAGATGGCAGAAGTTCTTTCTTTCACATGGGTGAAAAATATTCTGTATGTTACCAACATCTCTGCTTAGGTTGTTTCCATATCTTGGTTATTGTGGATGATGTTGCAATAAACACAGAAGTTCAGATATTTCTTCAATATGCTGATTTTGTTCTCTTTGGGTACATACTCAACATGGGATTGCTGGAATACATAGTAGCTCTATTTTTTAGTTTCTTGAGGAACCTCCATACTATTTTCCATAGTGGCTGCACCAATATATATTCCCACCAATATTACACAAGGGTTCTCCTTTCTTCATTTCCTCACCGACAGTCATTTCTCATCTGTTTGATGATAACCATTTAATAGATGTGAAGTGATCCCTTGTATGGTTTTTATTTTCATTTCCATGATGATGAGGAAAGTTGAGCGACTTTTCAGGTACCTGTTGGCCATTTGTAAGTCTTCTTTAGGAAAATGTTTTATCATTTTCTCTGCCCATATTTTAATCAGATTGTTTTCTTTCTGCTATTGAATTATATGAGTTCCATATATATTTTGGCATACAAAACTGCTTCTCCCATGTTCTTTTAGAATCTAAATTTGTTCTGTTGACTTTCTTTTGGAAAGTGTGGCATGAAATTGTTGAAAAGTTAATTTCCAAATTCAATTATTTTCCTTAACTCCAACTTACTTAATATGGTTTGCAAACCTGGGTGATTTTATATTCCCTTGTCATGTATATTAGTTTGTATGACTGCTGTAACAAATTACCTTACTTGGTAGCTTGAAACAATAGAAATGTATCATCTTACATTGGACTTCTGGAGGTTAGAAGTCCAAAATGCACCTTACTGGGCTAACACCTAGGTGAGGGCTGAGCTGCACTTCTTTCTGGAGGCTCTAGGAAATATTGTCTTTTCTTGTCTCTTCCAGCTTCTAGAGGTTGTCCATGTGACTCGGCTCTGGCCCCCCCCACCCCCATCTCCAAAGCTGGCCATGGCCACTCAAGTCATTCTCAGATCACCTAATTCTGACACTGACTCTAGAGTTAAGGAACCTGGTGATGAGTTGGGCCCATCGGGATAACCCAGGGTCATTTCCCTGTTTTAAAGTCAGCTGAGTAAGAACTGTGATTTTATTTGTACACTGAATTCCACTTTACCAAGTAATCTGCAGAGTCCCAGGTTCTGGGGATTAGAACGTAGGCCTCTCTTGGTGGGTATTCAGCCTATCACATCATTTTGTTGCATAAGGAACTATAGGTTAGAATGGATTAGGAAGAATCAGAGAGATAATCAATTTTTTAAGATCACGTATTCTAAATCAGTGGTTGGTACATTATTTTTTAAAATTTTGCCTTTACATGAGAAACTTTTTTCCTGATTGTGGAATAAAAATGACTGAAACACAAGAGTTGATTATTTCCAAAGATAATAAACATATGTTGAGATAAAGGATTTTAAAAATTTGTTTGGATATTTTGACACCTAAAATTTACATAGTCCCAAACTCTGGAATTATTTATATTAGTAATTATTCCTGAATTATTGCTTTCTTTTTGATAATTTATATTATAAAAATATTGTCTTTTCTTTTACTATGTATACTGTAAAAGTGAGTATGTTTGTCCTTGAAATGAAAAGGTCATTCAAAATGAATAATTACTTTCTCTGAAGTACATTTTCTTGGCAAAGAATTTTTGTGGACCCACATCTCTAAGTCTTGAGTCTTCACCTGTCTTCTCCAACCCTGAGGTTCCTCACTCACAGGCCAATACCTCCACACACTGTGACGTAGTCTCAAACCAGGGCATGTTAAGCCCTGCAAATTTTTCTCGTGCAAGAAATAAATAGAGGAAAAATTCCGCTCCATTCATTGAATTCATGCATGGAGAGGCTGGACTTGGACACTGTTCCCATTTGTCAGAGGTCTGAGGAGTTTCGTTTGCATGAAAGCTGGGGGTAAAGGAAGAACAAAGGGAACCGTGCACTGAATGAGTAGCTATGGGACCAGTTACTGCTTTTCTTAGATCACTTTATCTTTGTTTCATTTTCCGAATTTGTGAAGTGGGGAGATGGATGGCTAGTACTTCAAGCTATCTTTGTGTTCCAAAATTTTATGATTTAAAGATCTCTTTTCCAGAGGGCTAAATTCTACTTAATTTTAAAAAATTGCCACTTGTGGTCATAGGTATCTATATAAGTCTTTTTGCTTTTGACTGCATCATATGTACTAATTGTGGGAACAACTGTCATCTCAAAACTCAGTCATCCGGGAGCTGTCCTTTGTTGGGTAAGAAAATCCGAAAGCACGCGGGGCACCCCTTAACACCCATTTTGAGTGATGTTCTTGCAGTTTCATGGACAGAAATTAAGGGGCTTTTCTTTGCACCGGTGCTTTCCAGATGTGTGGGGTGTTGGGGAAATTCCTGCTGCTTCAGCTTTCTTACTTCGTGGGAAAAAATGGATTTCTCTTTCCGCGAAGCCCTGTCTCTACTTCTCATAGTCACGTTGACTTTCCCCAAGACTTGGAATTCCTGTCTTTTCGAGGTTCCAGAAATTCATTTTGCTTTTCTTTTCCATGTCAAACAGCCATACTATTCCCTTTGTACTTGGAAGATCCTTTCTTCACAAATCTGGCCAATAAGTGGAGCGCAAACATCCTTCATAGCAATCACATGTTTATTCACTTACTTATTTATTTTCCTGTTCCATTTATGAGTCAGCTCCCTGCTTCCTTCGAGTCATTTACCCTCTCACTATGCTCCAGCCAAATGAATTTCTGTTCGGTACCTCAAACATGCCGAGCTCCCTTCCACCCTGAAGCCACACCACATGCTGTTCCAGCTGGCTGGGGAGCCCTTCCCTTTCATCGTTCGCAAGGCTGACCCCTCTTCATAAACACTGCCTTCTCAGAAAGGGCATCTCTGACAGTCCCCTGCAGGCCATTCTCTCTCTGGCCTTACAAGTTAGGTATCCTCTGCTATTTTGCACTTTGAGGTAGAATCCCATCAGTTCATGACAAGAAGATCTACCAAGTGGGCATCTGTTACCTGAGCAACCACTTAAGGAAGCAGGGTCGGCCTGCTGATTTCCTGAGTCTCAGACCTTGGAAGTCATCTCTGGACAATTCCAGGGCATACTCATTGGTTCTACTTCAAACCCTTTCAAGGATCTTCATGCCTGTAAATAATTTCTTGTCTTTTCCCTCTTTCTGTCTTCATAGACTTTTCCCTCCCTTTCCTGCTTTCCCCAAATTATTGCTTCACTAACTTCAGGAGAACAGGAGACTTGAATCTCACCAACCTATTATATGACTTGGGCTCCAAAAGTGCTTCATCTGGACAGGCTGACGAGTCCCTGCATTTTCTTGCCTTCCTGGTGTCCCCAGTAGGCCGCACAGCACGCTCCTGTGTCCCTTCTGTTAGATGAGCCTGTCTCTGATGGCCAGGCCAGACACTCCAGGGAGGGATGTCAGGTCGTGAGTCTCGGGCCATTCTTATGTAGTGTTTTCCTTCTTGCTTTAAGAGGAAATTGTCTTTTTGGGGGGAAAATTGAGTATCTGAGATGGTGTTTAAGTATCACATTCTAGGCATCCCTCTTTGACAGGAGGTCCCTGGAGACCGCAGAGGACTTGGCATCCTCAGTCAGCTCTATCAGGGCTGTGTTCGTGTTCTTCCCGCTTGAACCTCCAATCAGGTAATTTATGTTTGCACAGGGGCTTTAATTAGGAGGCGGAAGCATCCTCATTTTCATCACCATCTCAGCTCTCTGATATTTCCCAAGCCAGCACTGATCTCTCAGGATCCATGTCCGAGCTCTTGCATGTCCTCAGAGAATGTCATGGCCTTTGTTCCAAAAGCTCATTGCGTCTATTCCTAGGAACGGTAGTTATTAGTCTGTGTGTAGGTAGATAGGCTCCCCACGAGAACTCATGACAATCCCAGGGTGCATGTGGGCATCTTATCAAGCTCTGGACATTTAATGGTGTTACTGAACAAACCTGAAAGGGGGGGCACACAAACATAAACCTGTTTGACTTTTTCTCGTCTACCTTGAAAGAGGCTTATGATGGATTAGAATTCTTCCATCCCCTCTCACAGACAAAAGTCCAGTCTGGACTAGGATAGTTTAGAATCCCAGGCTCGTTTCTGATCTATGCCTCTTTCTTCTCCTCCCCTCACAGATCTGCCCTAAATTGTGTTTGTGGGTGGGGATGGGAAGAACTCTGATCCTGAGACACTATCTCTTTCCTCTTGCATTAGGTTGTCTGATTTACAAATTAAAACAAAATGCAAGATACTTGCTTAAATTTGACTTTCAGATAAAAAAATCATTTTTAGTATATCTGAAATACTGCACAGTACATACTTACACTATTTTGTTGTTGTTGTTGTTGTTGTTGTTGTTGTTGCTGCTGTTCATCTGAATTTCAAATTTAACTGGGCATCCTGTATTTTATCTGCTAACCTACGCGTACAGCCTTTGGATTCTTTAGGGTGCTGGAACTTGGAAAAGGGGAAAGGAAAGAGAAAAGTGTCTTTCGTGTAACTGAACACATGATAATAAGCAGTTCCCTCTTGAGTGATTCTCAGGGTTCTGCTTTGCTGCCGAGTGGCAGGGGCTCAAATAGGGGACCCCTCATAGCGGGTGCATGCGTTCTCTAGGAGGTTCGGCAGGTAACCCAGTGCTCAGTTCTCTGACCCAGGGAGTATGGTCCTGTGTGACCTTTCTGGAGCCCCCTCAGCTCCTGCCTCTGGCAGCAGACCCCACAGCACAGAGGGGGAACTTCAGCAAGTTCACTGAATAAGCAGAAGTCTGAAGTTATTTGAAAGCCTTTTGCTTGATGCCTAATCTCTGGGAGGGGTTTTCTTAAAGTCTCCTCACGTGGTTTTGGTGCACATATGAGTTTGAGTGGCAGTAAAAAATAGGTATCATATTCAACATGTGGGGAGAGGTTTAAATACTTTTTAAAGAGACTATTTACTCAATATTTAAGGCTGACTGGTATTCCTTTATATGTATGCACTACATTTTGTTTATCTATTCATCTGTCACCAAACATGAATTCCTTCCATGTTTTAGCTATTGTGAACAGTGCTATTTTGAACATGGGTGTACAAATATCTCTTGGACAACCTGCTTTCAGTTCTTTGGGGTATATGCATAGAAGTAGACTTGGGGGAGCATATGGTAATTGTATTTTCATTTTCTTAGGAACTGCCATACTGTTGTCTGCAGTGGCTGTGCCGTGTTACATTTCTTCCAACAGTAAACGAGGGTTGCAGTCTCTCTGCGTCTTTACTCATACTTTTTACTTTTTATTTTTTTAAATATTGGCTATCCTAATGAATGTGAAGTGGTATCTCATTGTGGTTTTGATTTTCACTTCCATAATGATTAGTGATGCTGAACATCTTTCCCTGAGCTCATTGGCCATCTGTATATCTTCTTTGAAGAAATGTCTGTGCAAACCTTTTGCTATTTAAAAAGTCAGATTGTCTTTGTTTTGTTGGTGAGCTTCAGTAGTGCTCCAGATATTCTGGATATTAATGCCTTAACAGACACATGATTTGTAAATACTTTCTGCCCTTCTGTGGGCTGTCTTTTTAGAGACAGAAAGTGAAATGCCAGGGACTGGGGCAGGGGAAAGGGGGAGGTATCGTGTAAGAGTGTCAGCTGTGCAAAATATAAAGTGTTCTGGAGCTGGATGGCGGCAGTGCTTGTACAGAGGTGTGAACATGCTTAGTACCACTGCGGTGTACAGCGGAAAGTGGTTAGGACCGTCCATGTTGTACATTTTACCACAAAAAATGAAAATGAAAAAAAATTAAAACCTCACCTGGGAAGGCCTATGGATGAGAAAGTGAAAAGCTAACTTGTTATAAAGTAATCGAAGTAAAAAAATACATTTCATTTATTAATTTAAAAGAACTATTTTCAAAAGTGTGAGAAGGATGCAGGAGAATTTAAAAGCTTTGAATGTTTACAGCCACTTCCCCAAAGACTGGAATGCTAGGGAGACAGAGGTTACTGCCCTGGAGGCAGAGCTGTGTGGCAAAGGTCACCCACAGGAGTGGTGTCCTTCATCTGGTAGGAGCAGAATGCCCTTGGTAACGCCAGAGCCCTCCCTCTCCCATCTCCTGCCCATTCTCCATGAGAGAGGCAGGAGAACCCAGTGAGGTGGCTCAGAGAGACCGGCCTCTGAAGCAGAGGATGTGTGGAAGGGTCGGCAGGCGAACCTGCTGGGAAGAAGCGCACTGACATCCTCTCCTTAGATAGCTGACTCTTGGTTCTCATGCATTCTGTTTGAATTCTGTAGTCTTCATTCATGGGAGCCTGGAAGGCTGGGGGTAGGGTGTGTGGTGCCTGCGGCAGCATAAAGCACCTTCTGTAGGTCAGGTGCAGATGTGTCTGTTGGCGCTCTCTGGACCAATAGTCCTCAAGCTGGGCCATTAGCAGCAATCTCAAATGATTGGAAGAGTGCTCAGCAGCATCCTGACTCAGGTTTAAATGAGGGAAAATGACTATCAATACATCACCTTGGGGAAGATATAGTTTTTGTATGGCCTAAACTTATACAAGTTTGTAGGAACTCTTTAAGAAAAGGACACAAAAATATAAATACAAATTTAGATATGAAAGAGACTATCATATGGAATTAGAAAACCACAGCATATTTCTAAAAGTTGACTAACGCTGAGTATATCACAAATCCCTACATCACTATGTTTTTTTCTTCCACTTGTGGGCTGAATATTCTTGGAGCACCTTTCATATAAGAAAAATTTTATAGGAAAGGTGTTTTCTATAATGTGTAGAAAGATAATTCAGTCCTTTTTTGGGGGGATGGTTGATTAACATTTGTTTTTATTGGTATTTTTACCACTTACTCTTGATACCATCATGCCAATTTTTAGGCTTATAAAATGTAAGAACATTGCTATAGTGCATTTGTAATTGTGCACACTCCTTTATCAAGTTCATTCTCGACAGGAGTCAATTCTTTTGACTAGATGCCAATGTGTATCAAATTCTCTGCCCACAATTTCAGCTTATGTAATGATCGGGAAATTTTTCCACAGCTTAGCTTCTGACTCTGTTCATCTCCCATCTCGCTGGTCCTCCACCCACACGCTGCGGTTCCACGTGTGGCAGAGTTTGCTCGCACCGTGATCTGACGTCTGGACCTGTCTGTCTGTGTCATGAAGCCGGGCGTGTCCCCATAGTATAACATGTTCCTGGAAGCCTCTCCCAGCTGGCAGTGACCTTACCATATACATAAATGACTGAGAACCACAGAAATAGATCTAATTAAATTCAATGTAAATGTATCCCTGACTCAACTTCAGCTTTTCTGGATCCCAAACATGCCTGCAACCACCCCGGCTCCAGGCAGAGATGGGGATGAAATGAGTTGGTAGTCTTTGGAATATATCTTATGTTTGCTAAATTTCTAAAAATTCATAACCATACAAACACTTTTTTATGCTCTCTTAGCACATGGAGGGTCCATGGAGCTGAAACTTCATTCACTTCATGGGAAACCCATCTCTGCTTCCGACCCCTTCCTCCCGGGGCCCATCCTGCTGCCTATGCAGTTGGATGGGGACGGCCTCTCCTCTATGCTCAGGTGCCCTTACAGAATCCAGCATCTTGTGCTGCCTCCTTCAGCCTTTATAAAATATGTTCTCTCAGAGTTTTAGACTCTGTGAATAAGGGGACCTTCTGCTTCCCCTCTCCCAGGCCCAGGTGTGTTAGCAGATATTTAAAGACAAAGTTCTTTCATTTTCTTCCAGGAAGTGTCTTATCTCTCAGGTCAACCAGCAGGCACGACTTGACACTTGGGGTGAGGTCACCCACATACTACAAATATTTGAGTCCCAACCTTCTGTTGGCCAGGATACCTCAGGATGACGGGGACAGGATGCCTGGGACAGTCTCTTTCCACGCTGGACGATAAGCAGTAATGCCCTTAGAGTAACAGTGATCGATATTGTTGGTAGATTGAACATCTTTATATTTGTTTCAGTTTCAGTCATCCCGATAAAGGGTTAAATTCTGAAATCACGTTTGGACCACTGACAACTTCATTGTCAAGGTACCTGAATGAGCTGATGTCTGTCATTTTAAATGAGGTGGTATCTGACAAACCTCGGATTAAAATTCTTGTGTCTTCTGTCTGCCAATTATGAGTAAAAATACCAAAGTCAAAGGACATCTCTCCAAGTCTGGGAACAAATGCTCCTCATCACATCGAATTGTACTGCCACTTATTTTGGACTTTAAATTTGTAATTTAAAAGCAAATACTATATTTTGCTATGTATAATATGCACCTGTTTTTGGCCCAAACTTTCAGGGAAAAAAATCTTTCCTTTTAATTTTTAAATTTAATTAATTAATTTATTTATATGTAGAAACAAAACTGAATATCATATTCCAAGGCATTATTTTGCATACGGATATTGTTTTTGCTTTCTAAACTTAACGCATAAGCGTAAATAAAAGAATTAAAAACATAGATATGGAGTTAGTACTGCCCATGGATAATGCACATGCTTATTTTTCCCTCAAAAATTTGCAAAACAGTGCATATTGTACATGGCAAAATATGGTACCTATATACTATATACAGGTGTGTATAGTATATGTGATATTCACATAGCATACTCTTATTTTCTTCAGGCATTTTAACAAAATGATATCATGTCCCTACCAGTGGTGAAGCATCTTCCCTACAACTGGACAGACTACTGTTCAGATATTTAAATAAGGATCGAGGTTAGATTGCTGAAGTTTCAACTATGACTTAGGACACAGATGCATTTAAAATGAATTCTTTATGACTTCCCTCCCAGGTTAAGCTCAGGTTCTCTCCTGTTGTCATAGAGGAGAACAAAAGACATTGCTGGCTGAAAGCAAGGAGAGAGATTGGTAGATGGGGTGGCGGTGGGGGTGGGGCAGGTGGGGTGGGGGGTGGTGCTTAGGGTGTATAATAATGACTAATTTACCCTGATAGAGGGCTGTTGTGACAAGCAGTAAGTTGGAGTACATTACAATATTTTGGAAAAATGTAAAATACTATAGCCTATTATAATTATATGTGTATTTAAAATTTCTATTTCTCTGTGCTTAAACATAAATATTGACCCAATAATCTTTGCATAGCAGCAGTTCTTATTTTTAAAATTCACAAAGATTTAAATGGATTTTTTAAAATTTTCTTGGAAGCCTCGTGGTTCTAATTATTCCTATTAAATTAAATGTAGTTTCCTAAAAAGAAAAGATTGCTCTGGAGCAATGCAGATTTTAGCAAACAGTATATCTGAAGACAGTTATTACTGGGAAAATAATTAGGAAGGCCAATAAATACATATTTATGAAT
>VMDR010017537.1:0-20002 GCA_007922815.1 Macrotus californicus
CTGAAGCAATAAGTTCATGAGCTAATTTTATTTTTGGAATTGAATTGTTACGCCTAAATAGGAAAAAAAAATTACCAGCAGAGACCTAAAACACATCTAACATATAAATTACAGCTATACTTCCTTATTGTTCAGCATTAAACACATTATATCAGCATTTCTGCAAACAATTAAGGTATTTAAATACCAGCCTGAGCGAGTTCCACATTGAAGGCTCTCAGTGCAAAAGCAGCACTTCTGGATTCTGCAGGAAGCAGCAAGGAGCATAGATAGCCTTCATAATCTCGCTTCCTGTAACAAACAGGCAACGAAAAGACAGTTATTTTTTACTTCCAAACTGCACACCAAAACAATACTGACTGGAATATCTGAAAACAATGAAGTTTCAATTCAAAAGAGGCCTCAAATTTCTTATATGCTATACCTGTTTCATTACAATCACTACAAATGTATCTGCCCATAATCCCAGACCAGTAAAAAATAAGAAATAATCAATTCCAAGTTTTTGACTTATATAGTACTTATAACTTTAATTGTTTTAGAATCACTTTGTAATAATTCAAATGAGCTAACAAAGTAGAAATCAAGAAAACAGTTCCAGCAAGTACTAGCATCAATCATGGTTTTTAATACATAAACAAATAAGACATAAAGACAGAAAACAATATAGGAGTGTAGGGCGTGCTCAGTGTGAATGCACCTGCACGCACAAACACTTCTTACGTTTCCTAGCAGTGATGACACCTCTCCCACCCCATCATGGTATCAGTGAACACACCCAATGCCTGCATCTTGGTTTCTAAACACCTTTCTCTGCTGAAGAAAACTAGAAATCTTTGGAGGAGTGACTGACTCCAGAGCTGGGACAGGGAAAATACAAATAAGCCTGAAACATCTTCTTGAGCAGAAAGAAATGTTCAAAGAATGAAGAAGCTTGTCAAAAGGACAAAAAAAAAAAAAAATGACAGATCTCTTTGGCCAAGTCTGGGAAAATTTGAGCCTCAAAAAAGTAATGATAGTAACAGATTATAACAGGATTCCATGAGGTTACATCAATATAAATTAAAGAATAAATAGGAAGAGAAGGAAACACTTAACAACCAGTACAACACAGGCTGATATACTTAGAAGACATGATGGTATTTTTAAAAATCATCATTTGATAACTATCAAAGTAATAAGTGATTCACACATACAAAGAAATCAATAAATATCTGGAAATGTTAAACAGGTGAAAGCTGGATAGAAATGGGATATTTACACAGTATTAAAGTATCTCCTCACAAAATATGTATTACTTACTAATTAACATTCTCATTAAATTTACAGGGAAGAAACCTGAAAGACACCTTCTCAACCAAGTAACAAAAATTTCACCCCACAGTAACTAAATAAATAAATGTCATATGCCGCTTGATGTGATGCTGAGTAAAGCATAGCATCACTTCTATAAAATATCCGCCAAAAACGTATAAATCATGAAGAAATTTTAAGCAAACCCAAACTAAGTCTATGAAGTTCTCTTTTAAAGTCACGCTTGTGAAAGCTAAGCAGACTGAGAAACTGTTCCAGACTGGAGAAGACTAAAGAAATGTGACAACTAAATGTACACATGATCCCAGACGTGTTAAAGATATAATAGAATAACCAGCAAAATTCAAATGGCTTCTGTGGATAGATGGTAGTATCGGATCAATTTTAACATGCTGATTTTGACGGATGCACTGTGATTATCTGGGAGAGAATCTTTTTGTTTTAAGAAATATGTGCGAAAATATAAGGAAGGTAATGGGACATCATGTTTATGTCATATTCTCAAATGGTTCAGAATGTTAATAAGGGAATTTGGGTGAAGAGTATGTTGGACCTCTGTGTACTGTTTCTATAATTTTAGGTAAATTTGAAATTACTTCAAAATAAATTTTAAAAATATAGTCCTTATTGTATTCACCCTAAGATGACTTGAGTATAAAGAACTTGTCAGACTGCCTATCAACATGACCACTTTTACTGCAAGATGCTGGAACCTTCTTACGTCATTATTTCCTGTAAAGCAGTATTCACTGTGAAACGGGGCCAGCCTCGCTCTGTGGACTTTGGCTACTGCGATACACACTTGTCAGCTCGTTCACATTTGTCTTGTGCCTAACAGCGACATTAAACGCCTTCTAGCCACTGCCTTTACAGTTTTCCTCAACTTCCACATAAACAAAGAGACCTTTTAGCTCTACTAAAAAACTCACTATAAGCAGTTTCAACTACAAAGCATGGACTGTGAATAAAACAGCTCTATAGTTTATACTTTTAAATATACATAAATATTTTTACATTTATTTTATTGTTAAGTCTGTGAACTCTAAGTGTTAAGAACACTTGGAAGGTAGTATGAAAGAGCAGGAAAGCACTGAATAGGAATCAAAACTACAATTTTAGTTCCTATCATCCGACTCACCTACTGACATAAATGATACCAGCCATGTCTATTTTCCTAACTTGCAAAGTGAGGCTTGATAACCTCCTATTTCATATCCCCTAACTATACCCAGTATGTGAAGTTCTTCAAGTTTCTTACAGGGAAATGAAAACATGAAATGAAGACATAACAGAACTGTAACAAACTTTGGGAAATAAAATATTATACAGAGCTAAGCGTGTGCCCTGTTAACAATTTTTTTAATTTTTCATTGAAAATATTTCTCAACAATATTGCCTACTTCCTCACATTAAAAGTAGGATATACTGATTATTTAACCATTTCTTCCATCACTCAGGATCACTGTTATAACACTTTTTATTGGTATACAAGGATATCCTAAGTGGCTAACCAAGGTACAAGTTACCTAAGAACTGTCCCTGACAGCAAGAAATGCCATACTATAATGGCTTTACAAAGCAACAAGTCCAACAGCCTTTCATTCATTCATTGATTCTAACTTTTATCCAATGCCTACTATGTGCCAGGCTCTGTGCTAGTCACTGAAGACAGACAGGGACTTCAGTCTAGCAGGGAGAGACAGTCACGAGAAATAAGCATACCTGATGTTAGGACTGCTGTGCTAATTCCATGGACCTGTGCCTGGTAAGCAAAGGAAGAGCTGGTTCCCTAGTGAGGCTGGAGGAGGGTAGAGAGCAGGTACACTCCCACTAGCTCCTCCTTAGTACAGCACCAATCCCAAGGCCTGAGGCAACAGCTCCATAAAACCAAACCCCAAGAAGTCTACGTAAATTAGTTTTGAGATTTTCCCAGGAACCCTGACTGGCTAACCTGAAGTTATGGCCTGGGATCTTTTCTGGTATTTGGAGGCCTTGCATAAGATACATGTCCAAAACAACCCTGCACAAGTAACTCCAGACAATTAGAAGCTAGAAGTTCTCAACTCCCTTTCACATTTCATTTTGTTTTTATTTTTTAAACTACAGATTGAGCATTTGTTATGTGCCAGCATTTTTACATACATCATCACATTTAATCCTTGAAGGCAAGCTATAAGGAATAGGAGTAGAAATGGGGAAAAAGCTGAATCTTAAAATAAGTAACTTTCACAAGTGATAGAGCTAGAAATAATAAATTCAGATCAGGTCTGCCTACAAAATCCAGGCTTTTAATTAAATCACCAGAGTCAACAGCCTCCATTCCACTCAAATACCAACATGGACAGAGAAAGGACCTGGCCATTTGTAAACAGATACGTGAGAAAAGGTATCATGTGATATCTATAGACTATCACTGGAAGAATATAAAAAATTAGTAAGAGTGATTATTCACCTCTGGATAGGAAAGTTGGGACACTATCAGTATTAAAGAAAAATTTCACTGGACAAGTGGATATGGTACATATGACTCATTTTGGTAACAAATTTATCATCAAAGAATGGTAACTTTAAAATATATAAAAATAAACATAACCTTGTAGCAGTTTTTAAAAAGATTTTATTTATTTTTATAGAGAGGGGAAAGGGGGGAGAAAGAGAGGGAGAGAAACACTGATTGGTTGCCTCTCGCCCGCCCCCAACTGGGGACCTGGTTGGCAACCCAGGCATGTGCCCCAGCAGGGAATCGGACTGCCAACATTTTGATTAGCAGGCTGGCGCTCAATTCACTGGGCCACAGCAGCCAGGGCCTTGTAGCAGTTTTGACTTAAAATTCTTAATGCCTTGATTCCCACTACTGCTATCTTGTTTCCCCATAAGTGATCAACAAAGAAGGTGGGGAGGAACACTATTAAAACCGTGATTAAAAACAAAACACATGGGAATTTTGTTATGCTACACTTTGCTAAAATGAATTTTTAAACATTGGATTTACTATCCCAATCAAATCCAAGATAGTTTAATTATTCTAACACCTCAGAAGTCCTTGAGGCCAGGCACTTTGAGCATTTTTACCACTGTTATGAATCCAGCGCAGCAGAAGGGCAGGGGATGCTAAGCCATCCGCCTCTGCAGTCAAGCCTGGATTCCAACGCAGGCCCCTGCCTATGTGTTGGGGAACCTGATTCATCCAACCTTCCCATGTGCCAGGCTTTCTGGTGTTACCAGGTTAAAGAAATTTGCCGTCAAGCCCTTGACTTTATGAGGCTATTCTGCTGAACCTCCGGTAAACTCCCTAGTTTTTCTAAATCTCGGTTTCCCAGTCCATTAAATGAGATAATAGTGGCTTATATTATACTCGCAGTGCCCTTGCTTTGTGCCAGGTATTGTTCTAAATGCTTTAATCCTCATAATCCAAGTGGGAGGTCTACATTTGTCCATCACAATTAGTAATAAAGATTAAATAAATTACAGTTAGCCTTTGAACAACATGGGTTTGGGCTGTGTGGGTTTCGTGGTCGGGGGTGGTTTCAATAAATACTGCAAATGTGTTTTCTCTTCCTTATAATCTTCTTAACGTTTTCTCCAGTTTACTTTAGTGTAAGAATACAGTAACCTCAACTGTTCATGTTTTGGGTAAGGTTTCTGGTCAACAGTGGGTTATCAGTAGTAAAGTTTTGGGGGAGTCAAAAGTTATACTGGGATTTTCAAAGGGTTTGTGGGGCGGCGGAGAGGGTAGTACCGGCGTCCTAAACCAGGAGTAGTTGAAGGTCAACTGTAGTTGTAAACTGCTTTGCGTGGTGTCTGACACAGAGAAAGAACTGAGGATTAGCTAATGTTATCATTAAAATTAAATACTAGTCGTCTTTTAAATTTTAAAAAGCTATGCATGCAAAATGCTGAACTGGGTAAAAATTAAGGATCGGGCAAGGTGACAGACGAAGAAGGCATTTTTGCCACAATTTTGTGGCCCGTGTAAAAGTTCCTGTTCCCGCACTCTCCAGCACAACCGCACCTGCATCCAGCCGCCGCGCACACGCTGTGGGACGCAAGAAAGGAGCAGGTCCGCTCGCACGCCACCCCCAGCCGCCGCGCCCCGCCGCGCCCGCCCGTGCCCTTTGGGGCTGCCGTCCGCCCTTTCGCCGGGCGCAGGCCCGGCTCGCTCACCGCAGCAGTTCCATGCAGTAGCGGTCAGTGCCCGACACGCCCGCCCCGCTGGCTGCAGCCACGCTCCGCCCGGAACCCGCAGACCCCGGGGGCCGCCGCGCGCGCACCCACAGCCCCCGGGGCGACCGGCGGCGGCACAAGCCAGGTGCGCCAAGACGTAGCGGGCCCCAGGCGGAGCCCAACGTGGAAGCCGCCATGACACCGATGTCACGTGCCCCTCGAGCCCCGCGCCGGCGGCCGCCGTCACGCCGGGCCACGCCCCCGGCCGATCCCCGGGCGCTTTTCTCAGCGGCGGGAAGGCGGCTCTCGGACGTCGCTTGGACAAGCGCCAGATGTCGCTGTGGTTCTCCGCAACGGGGTCGCCGCTGCGCTCTCTCAGCCCTCTGGGTTCCGGGACAGCCCCGGGGACATCCAAACAATCCCACCGGCCTCTCCCCGCCCCTTACAGGTCCTTCTGAAGATTGATTTATCCAGATGGGAGGATAGAGAATATTTTGACAGTTTACCAGCTTTATAACTTTTAAATATTTACTCACATAGAATGTGAATCTCCTTTGGTGCTCTTATCCTCAGGCCCCTCAAATATTAGAGTTGAGTCCAGTTGCTGCACCTGACCGGGTGCAAGCCAGCAGCTGCCTACATCTGGATCCCAGCTGACACTTCCTCCACACTTTCCCAAACTGTCTATGCTGCAGCCAGAAAGGTTATTTCTAAAATGCACATCTGATCATGCCCCTTCCGTTTGACGATCTTTACTGCGGGTTGGATAAAGCCCCTCCATGATATAGTCTCTATTTACCTTTCAGCCTCAACGCTGGCTATTTGCGGTTGTGACTCCAGCTTACTGTTTCTCGTGAAACCCAAGGGAGAGTTCTCTGTTGTCTGGGCCTGAGAACTCCAGCCAACTCACCCTGCTCCGGTTTTGCTCCCTGAGACTGCCTCTCCAGCCTATGCAGGACTTCAGTCCTTCTTGCATAATGTTCTTCTCCCTCAGGGCTTCTGTTCTTTAGCTCTGGCAGGCACACACTAGTGTTTTCATATCAGTTTTAACCTGCTCCATTTAAAAAAAAAATCACTCATCTTCATCTCCAATTCTGATCTCCTGCCCAGCTGGACTTTTCCATCTGGACGTCTTGCCATTATTTCAAAATCCACCTGTCTAAAAACCAAATCAAACTAACTCCTTAGTCTCATCATTTATCTGGACTGTGTCCCCCTTCTCACAACCAGGGGAAACACTTTGGAATCATCATTACCTCTTCCTCACCCTTATGTTCAAGATGACCCACTACTGGTTCCACATGCCAGCCAATAGCAAGAGTGAAAGAGTAAAGGGCAAGATACCATTCTAAGACAGGAAAGAGTCCTTAACCATGTTTGTGCCATAGTATAGAGCAACATATGTGCTGCTTTAAGCATTAATCAATGAGATCTAGCAGTATGTCTAACTTCAGATTTCATAGTGGTGTTGACTATAAACGATAGATTAGATATCTGTAAAACTATTATGTGATATGAAAATATGGCATGTGGCAAAATGATTATATTTGGTGAGAAAATCATAATTGCTGCTAATATTGGGTTGGCCCAAAAGTCTGCATGTTTTTTTCCATAAAATAAAAATCACATTTTTCATTTTCACCAATAACTTTATTGATTTGGATCTTTTGAGTATGTCAGCGATCTCCTGCGTGGTATAATGTTGATTGTTCTCAATTAATGTCTCAATTTGCTCGCTATCAACTTCAACTGGTCTACCCAATTATGGAGCATCATCCAGAGAGAAATCTCCAGCATGAAACTTCACAAACCACTTTTGACACATTTCATCAGTCACAGCACCTTCTCCATACACTGCACAAACCTTTTTTGCATTTCAGTTGCATTTTTACCTTTCTTGAAATAATAAAGCATAATAGAATGAAAATGTTGCATCTTTTCTTCCATCTTCAATATTAAAATGGCTAAACAAAAATTCACCAATTTTGATAATTTTTTTAATGCACACTAATATGAAAGCTGTCACAATATAATCTAACAAAATTGTTTCAAGTGAAGTTAAAGACAACTAAGTGCTACTAGAGGCATCTTATGGAAAAAAACAAATGAACTTTATGGCTAACCCAACACTTTGTGCTTTCTTGCCTATATTCACAGTTAAAGTAAATGCTACATTTTAGTTAGCAGTTAGTGAAAATACAGATGTAAATTTTTTTCCCATTCAAGTTTATAGACCCCCAGAATTCTATCCACAGCTTCCTTGGCTTAAGAGCCTGCTGCTTTAAAAGTACAACCCAGAATTTGTACATAGCCCATTGGCTAGTATCCCATTGGTCAAAACTTACTCTTCTACAAGGGAAGCTGGGAAATAGTCTTTATTCCAGGCAATCATGTACCCAGTTAGAAATCAAGGGTCCTATAATTGTTGAAAATATGGAGAATGGATTTTGGGAAACCACTCACAAAAAAAAGAATAGCTATGAAGGAATTTAACAAGGAGTCCTAATCCAAGTTATGAAGTCAGAGAAAGTATCTCTCAGAAAGTGATAGTTAAACTAAGATCTGAAATATTATTAATAGTAACTATACCTGTTATTTATTGAGTGCTTACCAAGTACTATGAATTCTTCTAATACAGAATTAATTCAGTCTCACAGCAATCATATTGTTTCGGGTGACTGCTCTGGTTTTAGGACAGAAAATCCTGCATCCCAGAAAACCTCTCAGACTGGGGCAAACTGGGTGGCTGTCACTCTCTTGGTACTATTGTTGTCATCCCCATTTTACAGAAACAGAAACCAAGGCATGAAAAATTTAAGTGATTTGCCCAAAGTTACATAGCTAGTAATTGACAGAGGCACATTTTACACCTAGGAAGCTGGCTCCAGAATTCAGCTGCTTCACTATTGTATAGTCTGCTAGGGCTGCCATAACAAAGTACCACAGACAAGGTGTCTTCAACAACAGAAACTTATTTTCTCACAGTTCTGGAGGCTGGAAAACGGAGATCAAAATGGTAGCAGAATTGATTTCTTCCGAGGTCTCTTGCCTTGGCTTGTAGATGGCCACCTTCTCCCTGTGTCCTCACATGCTCTTCCCTCCATGTGTGTCTGTGTCATAGTGGATAAAGGCCTGCCCGTAATTACGCCTTTAAAGACCCTATCTCTAAATAACATTCTGGGGTGCTAGAGCTTAGGATTTCAAAATACAATTGGGAGGTAGGGGAGACACAATTCAGCCCATAACAACTATTATATTCTGCTGCCAGGCAAAGAGTGAGAGTAGTGTTCCATAAGAGGAAATTGCATGTGCAAAAGCCATGAATCAGTAAAGGGTTCAGCATATTCAAGAACAAAGTGAAAGCCTGTGCAGCTGGCACTTACTGAATGTGTAGGAGGGTTGGACCGTGTGAGACCGGAGAGGTAAGCAGGGACCAAATCATGTGACATTTTGCAGGCCATGTTGAGATTTCAGAATTTTTTAAGTGCACTGGGAAGCCACTGGAGGGAGTAAAACAGTGGTTTGACATAATCCACTTAGATTTCAAAAGACAGTGCTGGTGTCTGGAGAATAGACTGGAAGCAGGGAGAGGCAAGTTCAGAGCTTTTGGCAGAGACTGGGCCAGAGGTGGCGACTTGGACAAGTACTGTAGTGGACATGGAGAAAAGTACCTGGTTATCTGACGTGGTGAAGGTAGCACCAACAGAACTTGCTGATTCACAGAAGGGTCAGGAAACGGGTGCTGCCTTCTTCCGCCTGTTAGAACCCTTTTTGTGCAAGTGTCCACCTTCCTCCTTTGGAGGAGCCAGGCATCATCCTCAGCCCCAGAAGCACATCTAAGCACAGTGTTCAGTGCTTAGATTGGTCCAGGACAGTGCGTGTTTCTCTGTTGTGACCAGTGACACTTCTGGAAAAGTTCACTATGGGGTTCCTGAGAAAGTTGCCTTATTGATAAAAGGAGATCACAAGGTACAGTACATCAGTTATGAAATATTCTTGCCAAAAAAGTTTAACATAAATCTAGTTAAGCCTCTAAATCTAAAGTTTACAAGAAATACAAAGAGGATCAAGATAAAAGACACCATGAGGAAACATATCAAAATAATTTGAAAGAAAAACTTAATGTCATAAGGAAACAAATTAGGGGAATAATCTAAATTAAAAGGTACTAAAGAAATACAAAACCAAATGTAACATATGAAACTTGATTGGCTTCTGGTTTGAAAAAGAAGCTAAAAACCATACTTTAGGGACAAGTGAGGAAATCTGAACTTGGACTGCATTAAGTAATATAAGGTAATTTTGCTCATTTTTTATACTTTTAAAAATATTTTATTTATTTTTAGAGAGGGGGGAAGGGAGGGGGAAAGAGAAGGAGATAAACATCCATGTGAAAGAGAAACACTGACCAGTTGCTTCTCGTACACGCCCGGACCACGCCTGGACCAGGCACCAAACCCCAACCCAGGCATGTGCCCTGACCAGGGAGCTGAGCCAGCAACCTTTTGCTTTGCATGATGATGCCCAACCTACTGAGCCACACCTGTCAGGGCAAATTTTGTTAATTTTTTATAAGTGTGATGATATTGTGGTTTCACAGCAGACATCTTTATTCTTAGGAAATATAAGCTGTATTGTGTAGGGTTAAAGTGTCATGATGTCTACAACTTCCTTTCAAGTGATACAGAAGAAAAGATCTGTATGATATACATGTGATAGACACATATGATACATATATGATACACATATATCACAGAGTGGAGGAGAGAGAGTAAGCAAGTGTGGCATGGGGCAAAATGTTATCAATTGTTGAGTCTAGGTAGAGGGCGTATCGTCAGTCATCACACCACTCTCAGCGTTTCTGTGCATTTATTTTTTTACAAAAGAAAGAGATGAGAGGGGCGCAGAGACACAAGGAAGATGCATACCTCTTCTTGCTCTAGAGGCTGTCGTTTCTAAATGTGATGCCTGTAACTGAAACAGCCATCTTGCATCCATGAGGGAGACAAGCCTAAGACTCCAGCTGAAATGCTGACATGGCTCTGGGCCCCTGCTGACATGAGTGAGTAGATGCCATTGCAGCTGACCTTTCTCAGAATTTTTTGTTATGTGAAATAATCTATCATTCTTACTTTTTAAGCCATTTTGCGTTGAGCCATTATTTCTAGTACAGACAGGGGGAAAAGACTGAAAACAGAGTAGTCAGGGAGGCAGCAGGGAAGTCAGGAGACAAAGGTGGTACAGATATAAATCATAATTCATGTACAGTTTTGCTCTCTGCTGCTTAAAATATCATCACATGAATGTTCCCATATCATTAAGATTTACTTATATAAACATTTTATTGAATATTTTTGAATAGGTAATATATTCAAAATAAATTAAATTAAATTAAAAATGGCCACAGATTTTTTGCAGCTACTCTCATCAAGAGGTGGGGTCTACTTACCACGTCTTGAATCTGAACTGACTTTGACATTTGCTGAGACCAATAGAAGATAACTGAAGTAACACTGAGCAAGCTCCAGAGCCTACACCTCAGAAAACTTGCAGCTTCTGCTCTCCCCTCTTCAACAATTCCCTGAGCCTGCCATAGGGAAACTGGCCTAACCTACTAGAGGATAAGAGGTGACATGGAGGAGAACCAGGCAAGAGCCAAGGCCAAGTGCCACACATGTGAGTGAAGCCAACTTGGACCTGTGGGCCCACCAGACCTTCCAGCTGAGTGTGACAGAGGCCAGGTAAACAAGCAAAAGAACCATCCGGCCAACCCACAGAACCAAGAAAAACAATAAATCATTGTTGTTATAAGTCATCAACTTTGGGGGTGGTTTGTTACACAGCAATTGATTACTAATGCAGTTTCCGTGGTGCAAAAAAATTTAAATGTAAAAATATACAAGTGAGAATTCTAAGAGGTACTTGTGCCCCCATGTGCATAGCGGCATTATTCAAAGTAGCCGAGGGGTAGAAGCAACCCACGTGTTCGCTGACCGATGCAGGGATGAACAGTGTGGCGTACACATAAAGGGGATACTACTCAGCCTTAAAAAAGGAAATTCGGACACATTACAACACGGATGAACCTTGAGGACATTATGTTAAGTGAAATAAGCCCGTCATAAAAAGACACATACCGTGTGATTCCTGTTATGTAAGGTAGACCTGGAGTAATCAAATTCGTAGAGAGAGAAAGTAGAATGGTGGCTGCCCGGGTCTGGGAGGAGTTATGTTCGATGGGTAGAGATCAAGTTTTTCAAAAGGAAATGAATTCTGGAGACGGATGGTGGCGATAGTTGCACAACGGTGTGAATGTACTTAGTGCTTGGAACTTGTCTGATGTTGGGGCCAAAGTGTAAGGGCCACTGTAACCGAAAGGCATCTTCGGACCAAAGAATAATGCAAGCAACTCCACAGGACATGACAATTCATGACAGGGTAAGTTATTACTAAAAGAGTGTTCTCTGCCACAGACCCCTGTTGCTGTACTTTTTGGTGGTATAACTCAGGTACTAATGACCGACAAGACAAAGTGACAAAGAATGCAGTAGCACCAGGGGCCATACCTCCTGATGGTCTGGTGATGTTGTTTATAATTGATACAATCACCAGTCTGATATTTGTCTCCGTTGTCCTGCTGTTACTAACAAAATTGGTTATGGCTGTATTTTAAGGAACACACATAATCATCCACTTGAAGGCTTTGATGTGCTCGCTAAGGACAGAGAGGCGAGTCAAAGATCACAGCATGGAATAAAAATGAAATGAAATCTGGGACACTGACGTGGAGTTGGTTTTGATCGCAGAACTGCACACTTAGAAGTGGTTAGGATGGTAAGTTTTATGTGCATTTCACCACAATTAGAGATACAAGTGAAAAATTTTCTTCTACCCGTTCCTCATCTGCCCATCCCCTCACTCCGCCACAAACCCTAGGGAACCACTGTCATTAGTTAGTATGTATCTGTGGTGGTTTTAAAAATATGTCCACAAATTCCGTGATACTCCTTCCTTCAAGAGATTGATTTTCATTCCCTTCCCCATGAGCGTGAATTGGATTCACTTCTAACAAATAGAGTCCAGCATAAGTGGTGATATTCCACTTCTGAGATTAGATTATAAGGTCTGCACCTGCCATTGTTGGATATGTAGCTATCTCTATCCATCCACATCTATTGCTCTCTCTACCCGCCCCCCATCACTTGTTCTGTGGGAAGCCAGCTGCCATGTCATCTGAGCAGCCCTATGGAGAGGCCCACATGGCAAGGAACGGAAGCCTCCTGCTAATGGTTCTGTGGGTGAGCTTAGAAGTGGATGTCCTAGCCCTTTAGCATGACTGCAGTGCTAGCTGACAACTTCACTGCAACATCACGAAGCACCTTCAGCCAGAGCCACCTGGCAAAGCCACTTTCAGATTCCTGACCCTCAGAAACCATATGAGATAATAAGTATTGTTGGTTTTAATCCATTAAGGTTTGGAGTAATTTGTGATATGGCCATAACTAACTAATACAGTATCCTTTTCTTCATTTATGCATATATACGCAAATATAAATATAAATTCTATTCTCTCCCCACCTTTTTACGTAAAAGATAGTATATTGTTCACATTATCCTGCACTTTGGTTTTCCTTCCTGGTAATTTATCTTATAAATATTTCCATCTAAGTTCATAGTGAGTCTCACCATTCCTTTTTTTATACATCTATATACTACTTAAATTAACCAGTCTTATATTGGTAGGCATTCAATTTTATTCCGTCATTTGCTCTAACAACCCGTACTTAAATTGTTGGCATTGTACATTATTTTTTGCATGCAAATGCATAAATAAATTCCCAGAATAGAATTTATATGTCAAAGGGTACATAAATTTATTATTTCAACAGATGCTGCTAAGTTCCTTCATAGGGTGTGTGATATTCTGCACTCCTACTAGCTATTATGAGAGAATTCAGTTCTGTACAGTCTTGCCAAAAGGATTTGTTACCAAGTTCTGGGATTTTTGTCAATTGGATAAGTAAAAATGGTATTCCAGTATAGTTCTGATTTGCATTTGTCTTATTAGGAGTGAAGATGAGCATCATTTCATTGTTTTAGAATCATCTTAAATACTTTGCTGTAAACTATCTCTTCCTAGCTTTGCCCATTTTTCCATAGGTTGCACGTCTTCCACACTCATTTTCAGGGGCTCTGTGTACATGAGGAAAATTAGCCCTTTGAGCTACAGGTCATAACGCTTTTCCAGTTTGTTTCTGCTTTGACTTTTCTTGTGGAATCTTGCCGTGTACAACAGAAATTTTGTAATACATTTTTATATAGTCAAACTTATCAATTACACTTACAGCTTTTGGAATTTGAGTCATCATTAGAAAGGCTGTCTCATTTTAAATTTTTTTAAAAATTATTCTACTTGGCTTTCTCCTAATACTTCTGTGTTCTTCTATAGTTCTTCTATAGTTTCAATTTTTACATTTTCTTTTGGAGGACATAAATGTTACAAAGTCATGGATCCAGCTTTTTTCTTTATATTAATCTAGTGTCTCACCATCATTTACTCATTAGTCTACCTTTTCCCTTTTGATTTGAGATGCTTCCTTTTCACCAGATAAACTCATGTATGTGTTTTGTGTCTACACTGTTCCCTCTGTCTCTCGGTGACATAGGGCCACATTCCTTTAAGCATTATGAGTTTAAAACATGTTTTCATACACATATCTGGTAGTACCAGGCCTTTCACCTTGTCCTTTTCCCCTCCCAGACTTTTCCTGGCCAGCCTGGTTGATTTTTTCATTTGACTTTTAGGATCAGTTTTTCTATTTAAAGATTTGAAAGTATTTTTATTGGAACTATGCTAAATTTATACCTAACTTATGGAAATACATATTTCTATTATATTAAGCCTTCATAAACATTTTTGATATTATAAATCATCTTATTGATAGATAACGAAACTATCAATTTAACAGTGACCTAGTTATTCATTCTTATATTGTCTCCAAGTTTTGACTTTATAAGTAATTCTTTTTTAAAAAGATTTTATTTATTTTTAGAGAAAGAGGAAGGGAGAGAGAGAGAGAGAGGGAAAGAGAGCGGGAGAGAAATATCGATTGGTTGCCTCTCAAACGCACCCTGAATAAAGACTGGGACCACAACCCAGACATGTGCCCTGACTGGGAATCGAACCAGCCACCCTTCACTTTGAGGAACTAAACCCAACCCACTGAACCACACCGGTCAGGGCTTTTTATAAATAATTCTTAGCCCTGGCTGGTATGGCTCACTGGACTGAGTGCTGGCCTGTGAACCAAAGGGTTGCCAGTTCAATTCCCAGTCAGGGCACATACCTCGGTTGCAGGCCAGGTCCCCAGTAGGGGGCATGCGAGAGGCAACCACACATTGATGTTTCTCTCCCTCTCTTTCCCTTCCCCTCTCTCTAAAAATAAATAGATAAAATCTTTAAAAATAATAATAACAATAATTCTTAGATGAACCATTATAGTTGAAATCTTTCTTCATAACTGTGATTATTGCCTTATGGTAAATTCCTAGAAGTAAAATCATTAAAGACTGTGAGCTTTGTAAATATCTGACGTTGCCGCAATTCATATGCACTCCCACAAACTGTGGGTGAAAAGTAACAGATTTATCCAATTTTTAAAAATGTTTTGCTCCTTGAATAGGCAAAAAGTGATTTTCTCAGTTTTAATTTTTATTTATTTGATTATCAGTGAGATCTTTTTTGTTAAAAACCTAGTAGTTTGTTTCAAAGTATGATTTTTTTTTCCTTACCCATTTTATGGATATGTGATACTTTTGATGGTCTTTTTCTTTTTAATCTATGTGAGGTTTTATATATTAAGGCTATCAAATGTATTAAGTCTGTCATATTTGTATTAAATATTCCAGTTTGTTGTTTACTTTTGCTTGTCTACAACATAGTGTGTCACTTTTAATTTTGAAATTGCACATACTCACTGAACACATTAAATAATACAAAAACATATATTGTGAAGAGTAAACGTTCTCTCACCCCAGCTCTGTCACTCATACTGCTAAGGAATATGTATGATTATTTTTTTTTACATTTAAAATTTTAAGCTCTATGTTGTCAAATTTATAGAACTTTTTCTGTTATAATTTTTTCCATTTATTGATGCTTAGACAGGCCTCCTTCACCCAGAAGTCAGAGGTGGAAGGGAGCCAGAGAAGTGTGTAGAAACCAGTAGAGGGGCTATTGAGGTTGCCTCCACAAGAGTTGTTGTGGGTTGGCCTGGATCAATAGATAATTCAGAGGTGATTTGCTGATGCATTGATGGTGTGGTGGGAGGAAGGTAATGAAAAAAGAAAGAAGTGATAGTTCTCGAATTATGGCACAGGCAACTGGTGGAATGATGCTATCTTTCTCACATTCCAGGGTCGAAGAATGTGAAGTCTTTATCGGGTGACTGAGGATATTTTGGTGTGGGATACTTTCCCAATGATCAACACGTAATCCCACTTGGCAGGATCCTTAAATACATATGGCTGACACAACCCTCAACTTTCTCTGGCCGCCCTTGGTCTTTATTCTTTGACCTGACGTGTTTTAACGTGCCTGCCTACTTTGTAGGAATGTTCTTTCCATGTTTACAAAGTGTTCTTGGGTTTGTCTCACATTCTCTTTAATGACTTCTTCCTGGTACTGATGTGGGCCAGGGTTTTCCATCCCCCAGTCACTGGGAACACAGAAGGAGGGTTTCAGGCACTGGAAGATCACAAACAAGGGCAGGGAGGTACTCCTCAGTACTTTCTGTGGTTATCAGATTGTTGCAATGAGGGCCCTCAGGCAGTTTCTGAGGGCTGGTGCTGGGTAACTCGCCACCACCTTTTATGTCAACATAGGGTCATCAAAGGAGAACCTGGTTTATGAGTCTGTGGCCTGGAATGGCTAGTGTGGAACTAATCAGTAAAAACACAATGGGCAGGTTTGTTGTTGTTGACATCGGTGCTGGGCAGAACAGCAGTGCTCAGTGAAGCTTGTAGTCCTCCACGAACTCTATAAACAGCTTCATCGTTACCGCCAGCTCCCACAGCCCACATGACCAGGCTGCAGCCTGAGTATGACAGTTCTCCCTGTCTGATTTCCTGCCAAAAGGACACACACTGAGTTGTTTTTCTGAGTGTTGGTGGCTTATGTGGAGCTATGCTACTGTGCACACGCTCCCTTTTGATTTTGGCAACTAGTAGGACGTGCCAACAAGGGAAAAGGTTCACTAGAGTGAGGAATGTAGTCTGTGGTCTTAGAACAGCTTTTCTGGGCAAAACTTACTGAACCTTCCAGGGAAATAAGCAGTCTAGGTCTTTCAAACATTACATTCTGATTCACAATTCTATTGCATAACCAAAAGTCACACCTATAGCAAATTATAAGTGTTTGTCACTAAGGATATTTTCATCCGGCAAACAAAATGCTGTGGGATTATGCTGCTCTCACTTCCTGGAATGTCCTGTGTGCTGTATCTTCAAGGAGACCATTTGGCCACGCTCCCAAATCCCTGGCCTTTGACCAGCCACCTACTGCCTCCACAGACTCCCGAGAGAGCTACACAGGGGGACAGTCCTGGCAAGTGAACACTGTTTACTACATTCCTTACACAAACCCCTCTGCTGAGCTCATCTGGATGGCTTCAAATGCAAAAAGAGACCCAGAAAGACAAACCCGGTATAAAAGGTGGGACCCAAGACTAGATCAAAGTGGTGAAGCTTCAACCCAAGGCTTTCCCATGGTTGGGGGTACGGGAAGAGACTCTTGAGCTTGTTGTCCTTGTCACCAAAAGTACCAACACCCATTTCCCACTTCATTAATTTCTAGTCACCCTATGAACCCCAACGCAAATGCTTCTTCCTTTCTGAATTTTCCTTGACCACAGCCCCATCCAGGAAAAATGAAGAGTCCTTCATTTGTGCTCCTATAGCAATCTGTGTGCTTCTCTTTGATCACTTTATGAGGTCTTACTGTAGTAGTCTGTTTACACGGCCCTGTTCCCAGACTCCAAAGGTAGACTCTATATTACTCCTCTTTTTATTGCCAGTTCCTGGCCAAGTGCCCAGCATTGGAAAGTGTTCAGTATATTGTTTTGAAAGCCATGTTTTTTGGCACTAGAAACAAAGCATCTGGTTGTACAGTTTATGCACTATGCAGATATGCCTGGTCAGGCAGATGAGTGGGGCTGGTGTGGGCTGGTTTGGGTCTGTCTCTGAGGAAGAGGGGCCTTTCCCTTCCCAGAGAGGCATGAGCTTGCAAGGTTGCATGAGTCCAGAAGGGGCACCTCCTAGTTAGCAACAAGATGCTATATAGGCTTTCAATCTTCCTGATTGGAAGAACAGCAAACCAGACCCAGCAGAATGTCAGACTTTGAAGAAATTCAAGCTTCAAAGGAATAGTTATCCTTGTGGGTAGCTAAAGGGAGGGAAAAAGAAAGGGAGAGAAACATCAATGTGTGGTTGCCTCTTGTGTGCCCCCCTACAGGGAACCTGGCCTGCAACCCAGACATGTGCCCTGACTGGGAATCAAACCAGTGACCCTTTGGTTCACAGGCCAGTGCTCAGTCCACTGAGCCACACCAGCCAGGACTCACTGTGGTCTTATATTGCCAATTTTTCATTGCAGAAGCTATCATTTCTTTAGTTTTTTTTCTTTTTCTTTTTATGTTCCCTACCACCTACTGAAAATAGACCATCAACCATTCTGGGGCTATCACTGCTAAATGTTCTATAGACTTGCCCAAAATCACATGAGTGAAGAAGGAAAATTGATGCTGGCTCCTACACAAGATGCCCCAAGACCTATTAGAGTTGTCACGTGGTTATGGTGGATTGCCTCTGCACAAATTGTTCTGAATCAGAATTAAAGAACCAAAGTTTGAAAATAGTTTGCTTTTATACGTATATGTCCGAGATGATTCCAGGTTACCCCTATGCTAATGCATGGGAGAAAAAAGGGTGGAGTTATACTATTCTACCAGAAACTGCAAATATCTTATCTAACCCACAGCCCCTAGTTCAAGTGCCCAGCGGGCCATAGCATATCTGTGAGCATCACGCCTTTACCCATTGTATGTGTGTTGTAGGGGGAAATGGTTAGGAGGCCAAGGGCTTACGATGTCATTATTTCCTACTCTTTCTTTTCTTTTTTCTTCATCTCTTCCTGTTCCTCCTCTTCTTCTTTCCTCTTTTGGTGTCTCCGTTGGGGTGTCATACACAGATGTTTGAAAATCAGTTCAATACATTGTACTTAATGTACATCTTTACACACATGTTTTTATTTAGATGTCTGGAACGGACACTCCTTTTTCCTACTCCCACTTGCCTTGTTCCCAGGTGTTTTCTTATCTGCCCCCACACAGCCAGATTGGGAGCACCTCAAGGAAAGAAAACAAGTTTCATTCATAACTTGATTTTATTCCCTGGCTTTATAGTATAGTAAGTAGTTGCTCAATATATCTTTCTTACATGAAAGTTAATGAATGAAGTCATTAATGAATGAAAAAAGGAAGGTTAATGAGAGGTGAAAATGGAAGGATATATTGTACTCATGGATGGGAAAAACTAGCATTGTTGAAATGTCCATACTACCCAAAGCAATCTACAGACTCAATGCAATCCCTATCAAAATACCAATGGCATTTTCACAGAACTAGAACAAATAATCCTAAAATGTATATGGAACTGCAATAGACCCCAAATAGCCAAAGCAATATTGAGAAAGAAAAACAAAATTGGAGGTATCAGCTATCTGATATGAAACTGTACTAAAGGGCTATAGTAATCAAAAAAGCACAGTAGTGGCGCAACAAGAGACACACAGATCAATGGAAGAGAACAGAGGGCCCAGAAATAAGCCCACATCTACAAGGCCAATTAATCAATGACACAAGAGGCAAGAACATACTATGGCAGGAGTATCAAACTCATTTTCACTGAGGGCCACATCAACCTCACAGTTGCCTTCAAAGGGCCGAATATAATGTCAACTCCTTAACAGTTAAGGAGTAGTTACATTTATTCAGTCCTAAAATTATTTTGGCCCTTCAAAGGCAACTGCAAGGCTGACGTGGCCCCCGGTGAAAATGAGTTTAACACCCCTGTACTATGGGATAAAGACAGTCTCTTCAATAAATGGTATTGGAAAAACTAGAGAGACACATGCAAAAAAAAAAAAGAAACTAGATCACTTTCTTATACCATATACAAGAATAAACTCAAAATAGATTAAGGACTTAAATGTAAAACTCGAAATCATAAAACTCCTAGAAGAGAACATAGGCAGTAAACTCTTTGACATTGCTCTTAGTAATATTTTTTGGATATGTCTCCTTGGGCAAAAGAAACAAAAGAAAAAGTAAACAAATGGAACTACATCAAAGTAAAGAGTTTTGTGCACAGCTAAGGAAACAACAAAATGAAAAGACAACCTATTAAATGGGACAAGATATTTGCCAACGATGCATCTAATAAGGGGTCGATGTCCAAAATATTTAAG
>VMDR010017538.1:0-20013 GCA_007922815.1 Macrotus californicus
TGAGGATGGCCAGAACAGAGCACCCTGCAAAGTCAAGTTGGACATGTAGCAAGAATATGAAATAAACCTCTGTGGTTTTCAGTCACTCCGAGTTCAGGTTGTGTGACACTGCAAACATAACTTAGCCTATCCAGGTTGATACATCCAATGAAATTGATGGACTTGGAATTGATGTGATCATCAATTTATTTTGATGAAACCATTAAAGAAGAATTTTTTGAGTATAGGAGTGGTAAAATTTTGAATTACTAGAAGGAAACTCTACCTTCTAAAAACGCATTTCAAAAACGAACAAAAGAACTTGTATCTACACAAAACCTTCATACTATTTTTTTAGCAGCATGAGTCATAATTGTCAAAATTTCAGAAGCAACTGAGATGTCCATCAATATGTGAATAAACAAATTGTGATACATTAAATGGAATATCATTCAAAGAAGAAATTTTAGAAAAGAAATGAGCTATCAAGGTACAAAACACATGAAGGAAACAATCACATGTTGGATGTGTACGTATGTGGCGGCAGGGTGTTGCATAGAGGTTGGCCCAGTGGGTTCAACTGTGGAGCATTTAATGGGCATGAAGAGTCATGAATCTGCATATTACCTCAGCAAAACATGAAAAAATAAAATGAAATTTTGAGGGGGGGGGCAGAGAATAAATTTAGGTAAATTATGATTAATGGGAGGGAGTAAGAGAACCTTTCAAAATAGTAGTGATTTAGTTTTCGGGGCCAGAAATATGCCATCCCATTGATAGAAATAATGCGGTAGCACAATGTTACTTGAGCAGATGACTCTGGAGGAATGTGGCTTTGAGTACATTTATTTGATGATCAGAAATAAGATAAATAGGAAGGATCCACTTTGTGAATGGGAGAACGGGGAGCTCTGCAAACTAACTCCCTAGCAGAACAATATAACGGGTGAAAATTATCTTTAAAAAATACCCTGAAATTTTTCATAAGGGCATACAGCAAATAAGAAACATTTAGCCCTGGCTGGTATAGCTCAGTGGATTGAGCACCAGCCTGTGAACTGAAAGGTTGCTGGTTTGATTCACACACCTGGGTTGCCCACCAGGTCCCTGGTTGGGGCTGTGCGAGAGGCCACAGATCGGTTTGTCTCTCACATCCATGCTTCCTTCCCTCTCTCCCTCCTTTCCCCCTCCATAAAAATAAACAAATTAAAATCTTTTTTAAAAAAGAAAGAGAAACACTTACACAAGAACATGTCTATTAAATCGTGGTAAGGACAGTGCGAGTCTATGGCATTTGAGCCATGACCTGCTCATTCTCTCCCGTCTCAGTTCAAGGTGATGAAAGCTCAACTCAAGTTCAGAGCATCGACATAAGAAACGTCCAGACCTGCAGAGGGTGTTTTATGAGTTTATCTGAGCCAAGCTGATGACATATGGTAGGGAGCAAGATCTGCAATGCTCTGAATATTAACAGTTTTGTAGCTTCGTTCATGCATTTGGAGGTGGGAGAAAGCAAGGAGGGACTGAATTACAGGATAGTTCATAAGAGTATATGCTTTCTTGAGGCCTTCAAGGGGTATTACTTCTGTTATTTCAAAGGTGTCTTAAACTAGGTGCACAGAAACAGTGGACTGGGCTGGCTTCAGGCAAAGATATGAGACTTTTTCTAATGAAGTTAAATTCCTGGGACATGCTACCCACCATGATCTTCTCAGCTAGTAATTTATGATCCAACCACCCTGTGGAGTTACTTTTCTTACTTTCCTGTCCTATTTTTGTCCACCCTTGTGGTTAAGAAGATGAGGATCGCTCTCTCCGACTCCCAGTTAAGAGTGTCAGTATCTCCTTGTCACAAGTGTTTCTCATCCCTGGGCAAAGCTCTGTGTCATAGAGGCTGAATTCCAGGTGAGCTCTGCTGAAGGTCAAGGGTGCTTTTCAACTACCCAGCCTCCACTCTAAGGGCAGAAGGTCTGCCCTAAGTGCGGCAGACCAGGAATACTTGGCTTTGATTCCTCTACCTCCAGCTTGCTCATAGGGTAGAGGTTCCCCATCAGAAATGGTACTGAAACAAAGGTCCACATAATTCTGATTTGATTTAAACTATAGGTTTAAAACAAAATTTTCCTTCTCTCTCAGCACACTTCACTAACCTGATCTTAGTCTCTCACCTTGATGATCACTGACCCCTGAGGCAACAGAAGACAATAGCCTGGTTCTGACTAATGCTCATAAGATTGAGCCCCTGGCAACTAAAGATAGCATCTTAACCTAAATTATGTTTCAGCTCCTGAGCCCTAAAGTGGGATGACCCCTTGGCTACCTTTCCTTGAAACCAGTTCTGGACTCTAGAGCTGACTGTGGAGTTGTCCTCAAAACATGAAGAAAGGATTTATTATCCTTATCTGACTTCTCACCAATCAGCTCCTAACACGATCCCAAACCCTACACCATAGTGTCTTATCATTTTGCTGTGTATAATCTGTTGGGTCTTTCAGAGCATAAGCTTGCCCATCTCAGGACTGGCCAATTCTAATAAAGTAATTCCTTTGTTTATTTCTTTTTACTGCAAACCCCTGGTCATGCATTTTTTGGTCAGAGTGTGCAGGCACACAGACTTAATTATTGGGGTTCAGTAACAGGTGAGAAGACCAGAGGTGATCACCCCCACCCAGTACCCTGCTTATAAAGGAGTGTTACTCTGAAAGAGCAGGCCACTATCTTTGCCACAGAAATGGAGCAGCAGCTCAGGAATTTTGCCCAGGAGACAGAGACAGGCAATATGGATAGAGGGCTCTGAAGCTCCTCCTTCCCTGAGGACAGAGTGTCAGGAAGTTCAAGCCTAAATAGTTCTCAAAAACAATAAAGATCTTGGTGGTAAGCAAGTGAAAGAGGCTGGTAGCTTCATGAGGACAAGTTAAACCACAGGCAAGCTAGTTTCAGAGAGAACCAGGAAAAGAGAAAGCTAAGAACAGAACAAATCCCAAAGAATGGCTTCAAACACTACTCTTGAAAAAGGGCCAGTGCACACTCTCCCTCCTAAGAGCAAAACCGTGCCTGTCCCTACTCCATCTCCTTTCCCCGGAGGTGGGTACCTCCTAAACTCTAGGGGACCCTGTGAAACTTGCCACCAGGGGAGCAGTGGCAGCAGCAGTTCTTCTTGGGCTAACCCGTGAACCTGTCCCTAAGGCTCCCTTTTCTCTGACACTCCAGTGAGCTGACAGCAGCCCCACTTAGGCTCACTTTTTTCCTATAATGTTTCTAAAGAGCCAAAGCAGCCCATCTAGTCTCTCTTACATTGCTTCTTCTACCCTAAAGTCACACACACACACACACAAAGCCCAAATGTAATTGGATCAGACAATGGAGATATTTATGTCTCTGGGCATTGGCCAAAACAATAGAGCAATAAACAGACAATTAGTGGAGCCTAACAGCTGGGTGTAACACCAAAAGGTGTTCAGACAGTTTAACAGAGAGGTCAGAGTAAGGGACTGTCCAAGACAGCCCTCCCCAAATTGGATGATGTGCTGACAGAAATTAAAGAAAACCTAAATGTTTAGAAAGGCACCCTATGTTCATAGATTGGAAGATTTGATTAAAATGGCAGCACTCCCCAGACTGATCTACAGATTCAACACAATCCCCAGCAAAATCCTAGCTCTCATTTTTGCAGAAATGGTCAATCTTATTCTAAAATTCATATGTAAATTTATAAAACCAACAATAGCAAACAATAATTTTGAAAAAACCAAACCAATTTGGAGTACTCACATTTCCTGAACTCAAAAATGACTACTAAGCTATTGTAACCAAGATGGTGTGGTGCTGGCATAGAATATTTATATAAATCAGTGGGATAGAACTGAGAGTCCAGACATAGGCCTTCATTTTTACAATTAAAATTATATCTTCATGGTGCATGTGTGGCAATAACCAAACCAAATTTTGGTAGCTTGTCCATCCTGCTTTTGAAGAGTGACTGTTACTGGAGAGCAATTGGGGTCCTGCTGCCTGCTCTGCCACCCTCTAGGCAAAATCCTGGAGGCAAAGCTTTGGTGATAAAGGAAATGATTCTTTATTCAAAAGCTTCATAATTTCAGAATAACAGCTTTCCACATAAGCTTATCACTTAAGCTTATCAATTAAGGCTAAACTCTAACACTTGAGTTCTCCCAGCATTTCCCCCAGTTAGTTTTATCTTATTTCTATAGAGTTAGTTTACAACCTTACCTAAGGTGAAGAGTCCTGACGGGTCAAGCAGTTGGTTGGGCATCATCCCACAAAGTGAACGGTTGCCCATTCGATTCCTGGTCAGAGTATGTGCCTAGGTTGCAGGTTTGATCTAGTCTGGGCATGAATGAAAGGCAACCAATCGATGTTTCTCTCACATTGATGTTTCTCCCCCCTCCTCTCTCTTTAAAAATAAAGTTGTTTTTTTTTTCAAAAAAAAAGGATGAAGAGATGCTGGGAAAAATATGATTTTAAATGTCTGCTCTCACTAGAAGCTCCTTTTCTTTGATGAAAGTTTGAGTATGATTATCCTGTATTAAAATAGTTGATTAGTAGCCTTCTTGATTTGCTCAAACTAGAAAGGAGCTTATAGGAAGAGAACTGATTAGGGAGGGTCCCCTCTTTCTTAGCAAAATTCGGGACACTGTGCTTCAAATTTCTGCATCCTTCCTCTAAGTACACCTGTTTTTAAGGTCCCTGTAATTACAGACACCCTCGTGAAAATCTCCCCTTTATTTGAGATGGACACTCGTGAAGCCAGAGGTTGCCATCTGTTTCTTCCCCAGTCTTATACTGGGCAGAAATCAAGAGTCATGTTTATCAGTTCTACTGTCTATGAAAAGGGAACTATTCCATTCTCACTGCAAAGCAACCTCCTCCTGAATGTGCTCTGTATTTGGGTTTCAGACATATTACAAGCATGACTTCAAGTTTTTACTTCTTCTCTCGGGGCTTAGGAACAGGAAATGTGGTTTTTCTGGACAAAATGCAATAGTTAAAAAATGTTTATTACATTAATTTTGTATCAGAATAAAAGGACATTACATGAACTAACTCAATTCCACATATATGAGAGATGAGCATTTTTCAAATCAGTTTAACATACCTTTAAGGACCTACTGATGGTTTTTATTCAGTGGAACACATGTATTACTTTTTTACTTTGAACCTGATTTGTTCTAACAGCTAAGTTGTCATCGTCCAAGCCCTCTAATTACTAAATATTAATGCCAGTGGTTTAGTTGATGTGTGGCACTGGTTTCTCGCATTTCCATACCACAGGGACCCAATTTTTTTTGAGGGTCTGAAATGGCCTAATGCTGATTCCTGCTTCTACCCTGGTGAGGTTCTTATCAAGGAGTTACTTGTACCACACTCCTTGAGAAGTATTTTCTGTCTGGGTGTGATTCCATATAGTTCGGGAGAATGTAGCCCTCTGGAGCATGAAGAATTTCATGACTGGCGGGAGGTCATGCATTTTTTCTCAGGACTATCAGCACAGGTGTGTTACAAAACGTTAATAGTTCCCTGCTAAAGGCAGTTTCTAAGATGCTTCCCGGTGTTTGTAGGAAGATGCGTAATTAGCCTTATATTGACAAAACCCCTAGAATTTCCATTCTCCTTTTAAGTATCAACTCTTTTTGTCAGCAACTTCTGGCAGATAACATTTATGCAGATTAGAGAAGACAGAGGAAGAATATCAGGATTGGCCCACAGAGTTCATGAACCCTAGGACTAGCAATGGTGGGGAAGCTTGGCATTGTTTCAGGGAAATGGATGTGTTCCTATCTTGTAAGTCACTTGGTTGGCTTGGGAAACCAGGGAGGGAAAGGCAGTCTTTCATTTGTGTGTGTGGCGAGAGTCTCCTTCTTTCACTGACTGGGCATCCATTTATTAACTTCTATGTATCAGAATTTGGACTAGGTACTGAATGTAAGGTCAAGAAGACACACTACTTGCCGTTAGAAGTACAAGGTAAGTTAACCACTCTAAGCAGTACAGTAAGGGAGGTCTACATTATTGCGGAGGGCTGAACAACTTTGCCTAGAAAAACCACACAGGGAGGGTTACTTTATGGAGGTGATCTTTGTTAATTTTTAAAAGACTGGGATGTCTACATGGAAGACAGAGCAAAGGAGGGAGGCATTTTAGGTAGACAATGTTACATGACTGAAGGCACTGATTCCAAGACCAAGACGGTAGACGTGTTCAGGGAACAGTGAAGGGGAGGCTGGAAAACAAATGATTGGTGATAATTGGCAGTAAGGTGTTTGACGGTGGGAAACTCTGCTGAAGGTGTGACAAGGCAGGCCAGAAATCAAAGGGCACTACAAAATGTAGCAAGGCTAGCTGGTGCACCGAATGGTGTGCTAAAGTCTTACAAGATTTGCAGCTTGCTGATGGAAAGATTAGCCTCAACCATAAGAAATCATCTCACCGCTCTGTCCTTAAATGGCCGTTCCCTGTCGCTAGCTAAGGGGAATAACCTCAGAGCACCATGCCTGCACTGTGGCTCTCCTCTGTGGCCCCGTTGGTGCAGCTTTCAAAAAACACAGATTAACACCCATACTATGTTAGGTCACGTGCTTTTCCAGGTGTGATCCTAGAGGTGAATGTTTATCAGCAAAAATGGACAGTCCAAAAGGACTGTGAACTTTTCTCCAAGGCTAGAACATGTACCGATGAGGACTGGTAAAAGCAGACTGGAAAATAGAAGCTTCTCCAAGTCTGTGTGTCAATCAAACGGCTGTACAAAAACAAAAGGGGCTCAAATACCCTCTTCTGACTGCAGAAATATACTATTTAAAATTCTGGGTTATTGTTGGACAGGTTTATATATTTACTTTTAGACCCTTAAAAAGGGGGCACTGTAAGTGCAGTAGCATTTCCTCAGAACCGGAATTACTGGGATTTGAATAGTAGTTCCGATTATTCTCTACCAACTGAAGAGAACATTAATTCTGCTTTTTTTTTTCAGAGCAGGGGTTTTTAACTTACCTATGAAGATGGCATCTTTAAAACTGTAAATATTACTGTCCCAACCACGTAGAGAAACGAAGCAGTACATTAATGCTAAAGGATACAGATTCCTCACCAATCAACCCTTACAAGGTGCTAGTGTTAGATCCTTCCCTAGGTTTTATGGAATAAGCTAAAAGTGGCATGGCTAATAACTTTTAAACCTATTTTCTGTAACCAAACAGGTCAGTTTAGTGGTATCAGTGGTAAAACAAAATTTGCAAAATTATTTCTTTGTTGAGACTTCCACATCAATAAGCCTGTAGTGACTTTGCACAGCATGGGTAATCATACCTTCACGTGATTATTAAAAACCCTCCATATTAAAGCCATTGGCACGACCTTAGAGTCAAGAATCACTAACTGGTGGTTCTCCTAAAAATCCCTCTCGAACAGTATATTACTTGATGTATTTGTCAGGCTTTCTTACCAAATCAATATATAAAGCATGGTTGTATAACTCTGATTCTGATAACAGTGTCTACACACACAGGAAGGTGTAACGTTTCAACCTTTTAATAATGTAGAGAAGCTGGACATATTTGTTACTTGGTATTTTTTAGACAGTATTTATAAACCTGTTAGGAGTGAGTACAAAATTTTCACTGTTAGATAACAACAGGCCCATTTTCATTCTAGAAAATAGAAACTCATCTTTGGGAAAATGCCTTCCTCCTACACTAAACTATCATTAATAATATATTTGTAACAATAAAATCCCCAGGCCACCAGTTCACAAAATTTTTTTCTTTTTAAAAATAAATTGTTCTCGGTTATTTATTGTGTATGTATATTGCTCATCATTTTCAAGTATTCATTCCTGATACAAAGGATTTTTACATGTACCCACCACACACATTCTTTAATGGAAAATGACTGAAAACCTTCTTTTATTTAAAATAAACTTAACACCCACTGAAACATGGATAAAAACCTTCTAGTAAAATCTTATCCTAAAACAAGTGTACATCAAATTAAATTCACCTTGGACGGCGTACAAACTCCTACATTAAAACTACCGTGATCATTCCAGCTACATAACGAGTAACAGAATTAAGGCTAGGTAGGGCATTCCTAGGCTGATTGTCTTTTTGAGTTATGAGCTTCAACTGCCCCATCTCTAGATACACTAACTCGTTGGCCACCTTCCTCTTTCACTCCTTCATTTTTCTGAGAAGGGCAAAGCATCCTGAAGATTTACGGCTATTTTCATAACCACAGACTTTTATGTTGATGAAAAACTCAAATTCAGAGAAAATCCACAAAATAAGTCATTTCAAACCAGAGATAATGCATTTTTCTCATTTATTCAAATTCACTGCAGGAGGTAAACACTAAAAGATTAAAAAACAAAACAAAAAATTCACACTGCAGTATGTACAGTTTCATGACATCACATGAAGAAATTAAGTTTCTAATAAAAATGACAAATTATATACTGAGAGCGCATCAAAATTGGTTGTGTAAACCCCAGAATTCATACCATGAATGGTAATGTGCCTGTATTCCAGCGTGCTGGAACACTCCTGGTATAATGTTCCAATGGGATTAAAAAATTCATGAAAGTAGTTGTGTGAACTCTTTATGCTGAAAAGTGGTTAACTTGATTTTAAAAAGTTTTAAGACCCTTGGATTCAAAGCACATTCTTTCACAAATCTAAACCACAGAAGTCATGTCCAGAAATGGAATACTGTCATGTTGGGATGAACATCTGATTTGACTTAAGACATTTTGCCAAATGCACAGATGCACAGGGTCCCCCATGCACTTTTCATGCAGCAGGTAATCACAACTTAAATAAAAGGTTTATTCTATACATTTGTCCAGACTTGCAACTGTATACATACATGCACAAATTTTAAACCTGTCTGATTATATTTACACTTATACATGGAATATACAGAAAGCAAAGAGATTAAAAGGCTTTTCAGTTGCATTAGAACAATACAAAATACGTATTTCTCATTAAGGAAATCACTATTTACATCACCTTTAAAAACCGATTTTAACATCTTCATGTAACAAGTCAATATATATATACATATTATATATATATATATATAAAATATATACTCTCACCAGTTTACTCTTCTGTAAGATGCAGCAGAGAATAAACAGGTAATGCTACCTTACTGATGTCAATGAGAGCTGTAGTACCTTTCACAAATGACTTCATTAGGAAATTGTCTAGATATCTAAAATACTCCTTGAAAATGTGTATATGTGTACCCCTGTACCTACATAGGCATAAACAAAGTGAACTTATGGGTATATGCCTTTTCTCACTGCTCTTCTTTAAAATTATCCTGAACTCAAACTGGGGACATTCTTCAGTAAATTATAACAGCATTCTGTGTGGTCGTGTTTACGTATTACAGATCCTCATTCCCTCAACTGTTAACAACAAAAACTAACCAACCAAAGAAACACACACACACAAAAAAAAACAGCAATGCTGGCCCTTGATGTTCTTTTCCCTGACCTAAATTTCATGCTCTTTTAGAAGCCCATTTTTCCCTAGCGTACCTCCAAGGCTCCAGATTATTTCACGATGGCAGAGAACAATGGATGGTTTAAAAGCTTACTGGAATAGCGCAGGCGACACGACTGCCGCGGCGTCACGATGGGGCGGGGCGGAGCAGGCGCAATGGCCGGTCGGACTTTTATTTCAGAGCAAGCATGACTTCGTCTCCTCATGATGTAGCGTAATATTCACTCCTATTATTTCATAATATACTCAGTAACTATTTACAAATCATTTTGAGGAAAAAAATAATCATTTAGGGTTTCAGATCACATTAGGAAATAACGCCCATTTTTAATATAAAAATCTTAGAAACAACTTCAAGTAGAACAACTTCAAAGAGAATTCCTTCTAATTAACAGTTGATTATATAACAATTTTTTTTGATAGGTCAGTTGTTAACCTGGTTCACAATTAAAAACAAAAACATCTGGTGAAAGAATCGTAGATGGTGGATACTGAACTTAAAAACACGGACTTGTTTCAAGATCGAAACCCCAGGCGGCTCAATAATGCACTGCACTCTTCCGAGACAACATCGAAGCTTGCTTTAACCACTACTGTAAAGCACGCGCATGCGGTGACGGTGCAGGATTCTACTGTCATGTGTATGTGCCCTTTGCACTTTTCTTTTTAGCTGATCTGAGTTTAATGCCTTTCTTGGGTTTGAAATAAATGTTTCCATGTTTGTCAACATTGTTCTTAGGATAATGATTTTAATAGAAGTTAAGGATGTATTCAGGAGAAGTTTCTAAACCATCCTAAAATCACCTGAGTTTGGTAAGTGGCCCTGTTATTCCATTCCCTAAGGCTAATTAAGTAGATGTTACTCATTAGAACACATAAATCACAGATTTTCCTGAGTTGTTGAGCCAGATATGAAAGTTTCCCCCTCCACCCAATTTTTTTTGTCATAAAAAGTGTTCTGAACCCGATTTCCAAAGATATAATGATAGTATATAAACTACAATATTGCAAATATTTAGTTAATGTGTGACTGTACTGGGGAAAATATAGGCATCAAATGGTTTTGTTTTCTTTTTTTATAGTCCTGTGTTCTGTGAAAAGTTATAAGCAATGGTTCTCAAACTTCAGTGTGTAGAAGAAACACCTAGGGGGTTTCTTCTTAAATGTGTTCAGATGCAGATGGAAGACTCCCAGGTCCACTTAGCAGAGATTCTTGTTCTGTAGCTCTGAGGTGCTGCCTAGGAATGTGCATTTTAAAACAAATACTCCATGTGGTTCTAATGTAGGTGGCCTGAGTCCAGCTTTAAGAAACCCTGGCCATAAGACTTACAGGGACCAGAGAGTGTGAAAACTGCCCAAAGAAAAACCATTTTGCTTCTGTTAAAAACAAGTTCTTAAATTTTCAGCTATTCAGGAAACCACCTGAAGATAAATGTTAACTTTCTTAATTCTGTAAAAGGAGGAATATTAATTTAATAAAGTAGTTAAAATACAAAAATGAAAATCTGCCCCCTTTTTTTAAAGAATCTATCAAACTTCAATCAATTGTAATCAATTTTTACTAAATAGTACAAGGTTTAAAGAAATATATATTGCAAAGGACCGGGGTGGGGAAGACACACTGGGAACCACAAAATCCTTTCCAAGAGTTAAAAATAAATGTTTGTTTGTTTTTAGCAAAAGTGAAAATGTAAGCACATTTTTTTCTAACTTACTTTTGAATTGATAATGAAAAGTGAATCAGCACTAGGTTTTTTATTCAATAATTATCATTTTAAAGAGTTATTTAACAGTCTGGGCTTTAAAAAATGTTATGTAGGCTGACTTCTGAAAAGCAAAATAAAGTACCCTCATAAAGGCAGCAAAATGCATTTATCCACTATGGATGGAAATTTACATTTCAATTTATGCCTATTGTCTGCGATTATAAAGAATTCCATTAATAGGCTACTCACAGTTGTTGTCTGATGCACATAGAAGTGTTAAACGACCAACTGCTAGTGCAGTTGTGTCCTCATGACATCTAACACAAAGCAAAAAGCAGTATGCAAATTTAAACATCACCAGTAACTAATGCTTTCCAAAACGAAAAAAGTTTGTTATACCATGCTTTACTCAAATCATGCTCTTATTTATACAGATCTCAAGTTCATACTAATTAGTTTTAAAAAATCCAAAGCTGATATCAGGTAAATTTTATTCTGATTCTTTTTTTATTGTTAGCATATTTCCCAGAAGTCCATAAACTTCTCCATTTGTGCTGTGTGGGCAAGAGGCATTATTTCCCATATGGCTATTATAAGGGCTTCTTAAATTGAAGAAAGAAGCTTTAGTTTCTGCAGTAGGAAGTAACTCTTCTTTGATTGTAACCTGTGGGATACTTTCAACAGATGAAGGCTCCCGCCAAATGTCTCTGTCCTGTGTTTCTCGACTGGTAACAGAATTGCCTCCTTTCTGGAGCATGTAATACAGTATTGGGTTAGTTTTGGTTAGTCTCGGAGAGTCTTTTTCATACTCACTCTTATCCACATCTGCAATGACCCACTTAATGGGTCCCTTGTCAGTGGGCATGGAACACCCATTCAAAAGCCCCGACTCTGGTCTAGACCCCGCACAGCCCAAGTGCTCAGGAAAAGGAGGATTCATGGGAGTCTTTAGTACTCCTGGGTACGGAAATGTCCTGTTATCCATGCAACTGTTGGGCTGAGCAGAACTGTACATCAGTCCATTTACTGAAGAAATGCTCAAGTCAGGTTTGCTATTGGTCACATTATTTTTGTGTCCTTTCTTTTTATTCTCGACGACAGAGTTACTCCTGTGCTGGGACAGATCTCTAACACAATTTTCGGACAGAAGCAGCTGTTTCAGAACATTGAAGCTTTTGCTCTCTCTGGCCCAACTCCTATGTTCACTTTCACTGGCTGGACCCTGACTGGCAGGGTATTTAAATTCTAGATCATTTCTGCTAAATTTCAGCTCTTGCTGGTTAACCAAGGACCCATACAGTACCTCTGGGCCACTGTTACTTTTCATCTTTTTAAATGGGTTTTCTAACGGCTCAGGGTAAAGCTTCCTTTTTTTAGGGACCATGCAAAGATTTTTAGATTCTAAAAGTGTCAGTTCACTGTTCCTGTGACTGTTGTCCAGATCATCTGCCGGGTAACTCTCTTGATTTTGTCTCAGCAATCGACTTAACAGACCATTCTTTGAGAAAGAAAAATCCTGAGGTGAAATGGGCTCCGATTTAAAGTCCTCGGAAGCTGGTAAGGCAGCTGCGCTTCTCTGCACGGGAGGAGCCATGCCTAAGAATGGGGCACCCTTAGCATCATGGCTCAAGTGCACATGTGTATTGTGAATATGTAAGTCATCGCAAGGCTCAGATTTTATTTTTACCATCAATATTTGTTCACTTAAAGCTCTATCTGTATGTTCCTGAGTACTTTCATCTCTTAAAGGAATTTTCTCTTTTTTTTCACTCTTCCCTTTGTTGGGGTTTCCCAGGAGCAACTGAAGAACAGTGCGCCTTTCAAGAAGATTTTCTATTTCAGAACCAGAAAGTCTTGGTTCAGAACCTGTTGCTTGACAACTGAAGGCTTTATTTTCTTCAACTGCATTTGTTTTATTTGAGAGCAGAGGGCTACTGAATCTATCGATCATACCAGTGGGTTTATCTGTATTTACGCTGAGCTGTTTACTGGGTCTCTGCTCTTCCCCTGAAGTAGAAGACTGCATTCCACACTGTGCTAAATTCTGTAACAGTTTACTTGCACTGAAAGTCGCAGAGTTTTGTGCACTTTCATTTTGGACTGGTTTCTCTTCTTGCGATTCTTTGCTTTTTGTGAGGTCCATCAAGTGGTTAGATGTGGTATTTGTTGGCTTTTCGGACTGGGTGCTGCAGGCATACGGTGAGGAATTCCATTTGATGACCAGAGAGTGCTGGGAAAGATTGATGGGAGACTCTGCTTTGGTGGATGCAAGTAACGGAGGAGTGCTCACGGGAGTAGTCCTGTGTGTACTGGGGCTTTCTATTACAGACGTCCTCGCGTAAGTCTGTTTACTGAACTTTGTCACATCATTCTGTACTTCCTGAGGGCTGTTGTTTCTTTCTACATTTTCTTCATTCTTATGGCCAAGTAGCAATTGAAGAAGTGTTACTTTCTGGTGTGAATTTAGCTTAGAATTCTTTGAGGTATCTTGATCTTCTTTGATAGCTACATGGGGGACTTTTGGATCCCAAGTGTTCAGCAAGGACTGAGTTAAGTTATCCAGAGAAACAGGTTGGTCAGGTTCTGGTTTTTCAATTCTGTGTTTGCAAGACAAGTCTATGGGAACACAGTTGGAATAAGAACTTTCATCACTACTGCTATCATCTGTAAAACTAGGGTTGTTATCTGAATATTCATCAATAGTTGTAGGCGTACTGCTATCCTCAAATATGCTTCCTCTCTCACTGTGACTGTGTCCATTCATTGGCTTAGGTATGGTCTGGCTTTTAAGAAGATGTAAAAGCAAGCTATTACTAGCAGCTTGTTTTATGTTGTTTCTTTCCTGTGAGTTCTTATAGTTTGTATTTTTGGGGGAAGGAGGAGCAGTACCCATTGGATTTTGAAATGTACTTTTGCTAGCCATTAGTTTGCTTGATGATGTTCTTGCTTGACCATTAAGATGGCCTGACATTCCTTTTGAGAGCTGGAAACTGCTGACATCCTTCTGGCCATTTTCTTGTAACCTGGCCATAGCAGCAAGTCTTTCACTTGCCGCTTGATTTGCATTTTGTGTTTTTAAAGCATGTTCCCGAGAATACTGCTGTAAATGGGCTTCGCTTGAAAGGAGTAATGCTAATTGACTACAAGCAACACTAGGTTTGGGTGAAGTGGCAGGACTAGCCCTTTTTTCCACCATGCTTGCAACAGCTTGTAATCTTGCAGCACATGATAAGGGTTCACTCACGACCTTTGTTCCACTTTGTCCAACATGATGCGGTGACTCCACAAACCTATCTCTGATGAGGCTCTTAGTTACGTCAGGAAGATTGGTATCAGGCTTTTGATCTTTAGCTTTACTTTTCTTCAACAAAGTTTTTAAGTGACTTGATGCAACACCATAGCACCTTAAATCTTTCTCTACTTTTAAAGAATCATGACTGATGGCATATCCTTGCTCCTTGAGGCTCTGCCTAATTTGTTGTGACAGAGCAACAGTCTGCAGCCTAGAGCTGAATGACTGAAGCAAGGAAGCCAGTAATGTGCTATCCTGCTTGCCTTTAGGTACATTGTCAACCATGCCAGCTAGCAAAGCTTCCTTCTTCACGTTTAAATTTACGATGGAATCAGACAGCCTTTTCCGCTTTGCTGCATTCCAGTCCTCAGAAGACTGCAGTAGTCTGGCTTTTTTGAGATGCAGCATGCCAGATCCCTGATATGTATGTGTATTGAGAACTGGACCATTACTGTGACAGGTAGGATATGCATTACCAGAAATGTTAAAGTTCTGATCTTCTTCACTGCGCTCAGCAGACTTTTTGTCGACGGCAGTACCTGATCCTTCTGCTGCCTGATGCATTAGTAATCCTTCTAGGTAAGTTAAAACAACAGAATCCTGGTGCACATCAGAGCCAAGCTCTTCTCCATGAGTCATGTTCAATAGAAGTGTTCACGAGGGCTAGGTTTCTATTCACTTTAAAGAATGGTTTTCTGTGGGTGAGTGAGATATAACTTTAATGAACGAGTGTCAGTTTATCATCTTCCACAGTAATTAAACAGCGATGTACTGCTCCATTCTGACCAGGATTTCTTCTGGCAATGACAAGGTAAGAGGCAAGCAAACTCCAATGCAGTCTGACCACAGAGCTGATCAACTCCTAAGCAAGAAGCAGCAGAAACCCTTAACACGCAGGTCTGCAGCAGCAAGTGCAGATTTAATCCTTAGTGAATATCCTGACCCTCCTTTTCCATCTTCTGTTCCTCAGCAAACGCAAACATCAGTGTTCTAAAAAATATAAAGACAAAAAAATGTAGTACTTATAGTTTTTATGTATACATACATGTAGAATATATAGAAATGCATTCATTACCTCTTTAGTAATTATTGCCATTCCTATTAAATTAGAAATCTCTACTGGAAATGCTATGAATTAAATTATATTATAAAATGATCAAATCAATTCAATACTTTAACATTATATAACTATCTTCAAAGGCCACCAAGTTTTTGAATTTTCATAAGCACACTTCTGCAAAGTAATATGGATACTAAATCTACTTTATAGCAATATAGCTCTGTAAGAGAGCTGGATGTAGCTTCCTTATATTACCTGAGCTTAGGAAGAACAAAGGCAGAAGTGCAGATACAGGGAAAGAGATACACAAGACAGGGACCCATCTGATGGGTCTGATGTGGCTGAGGCCTACAGAACTGATTCACTTCTAACACCATCCTCTAAACATCACATATTCCATTAAGTAATTTTCAGAATTTGTTTTCAAAGAAATAAAATCACCAACAAGCATAAGATTATTTTTTAGGTCTTTGCAGTGTTGACAGTCTTAGTCATACTCATAAAAATTTAAATATAATCACAATTTTACCCCACTTTTTACCATGACATTAAAAACAGCAGAGAATGATTATTTACATACTCACTCAGATCTATCGAAGGTTTAATGCATCAATTTTTAAACCTTTACTTATGCGCTCTATGTAGAAACTTTAATGTGAGGTCCATTCCTACCAGATGCAGGAAGACAGGTTACAGGTAAACCTGTAACCCCAATTTTGTAAGATATTTCTAATATAAAATACTTTTCTTCCCACCCATGCCATTTCTTTTTTTGTGAGTTTGTATCAATAAGTAAAATAAATCAAAATATTATCTGTAATTTAAAAAATCTTTAAAAATGAAAAATTTTAAAAATGTTTTAGGGTACTTGCACTAATTTTTAGTTTAGAGAATATGGTGACTATAATGCATACACATATAACTGTGACCACACACAAAGCTAGCACATCATCCTGTAGAAAAGTGACCAAGAAACAATTTAGAATAGAGTTGAAGGGAAGATGAATAATTGCTTCCAGAAAATTTTGTCTAAGTCAAGGTGGTTATTTTTCATTGATTTCTTTGAAAAAAATTCTATAAACAGCACCAACACATGTACCAGAAAGAGAAAGAGCTTCTAGAAACCTGTTTTTTTAACAGGAAAATCTGTAAACCAAACTTTCAGGAGTCTCTCTCCTGAGAGACTGCTCCAGGTGCTACTCAGTAGAAATACCTGCCGCCATTCCCTGCCACCATTCCGGCAGAAAATGCAGTGCCTGAGAAAGCAGTAATTCTGAGACTATACTTAGGCCTAAATTTACTCAGAGCCTGACGAAAGATCTAAGCATCAACACAGTTAAATACTTCAGGAAACTAAGCCAAATTTCTTTAGATAACTTCCTTTTCTATCCTTTAAACAACAAAAGTGTGAGAAATCATAACAATCCTTCTTACACATTTTCTAAGGGTTGACTTTTCATTTTTATAGTACAGACTTTAATTGAGAAATTCAGAAAAAAAAGGAGGTATAATACTTGGATACATACAGTTCATTGCAACCTACAGATATTAGGGTATTAAGAATGTAAAATATTACTACTGCCTATTAAATATACTTCTTAATATTAAAATTGTTTACTTTTAAGTTAGGGTTAGCCCGACTCATTTTCTTTTAGTAAAAAGACAACCACATTATTTTCAATCACCAACATATAGTGCGCTTGCTTGATTTTATAAACACATTACTTCAGAATGTCACCAGATGTTTTTAACAATACTTGAGTATATTGAGTTAAAAATATCTAAATGTTAACACATTTAAGGACTTGGCTTCTTCTTTATACTCAAATCTATATGCACACCCGTATTAACTGTAGCATTATTGACAACAGTAGAGACACAGAAACAACCCAAACGCCCATCAACGGGTAAAGAGACAAAAAAAAAGATGTGATATGTAATGAGATCTTACTCAGCCATGGGAAATGGGAAACACAGATAACCCCTGAGCATATTATGCTGAGTGAGGTAAGTGAGAGAAACGTAGGTACTATATAGCATGACTTGCAGAATCTAAAAAAGTCAACCTGTAAAAAAACAACTGAGAATAAAATGGGGTTACGAGGGGATAGGGGATGAGGAGATATGACTGACAGTGTTCAAGGGTACAAACTTGTAATCAGTAATAAAGAAGCCACAGAGATCTATTGCACTGTATAATGAATTCAGACAATATTGTACTATGATGTAATGTGATAAATATTGCTTCAATAGCAATCATATCACACAAAACACAACATGTCAAAGTTAGTATCAAATAAAAAAGTAAAATAAAAAGAATTAGGCAACTTTAAATTTGCAAGGAATATATTTAAAACTAGAATATTTATCAAATAATGTGACTCACTGGCCTGTCAGTGGACCCAAAGGCTTGTCCCTAACTTCAACAAGAACTTTACTAGAGTTTGTGTACATGTCTATTTAAAGATTCTCAACATTCTCTTCATTTTCTTAAGTAGACTCTACTTGTATGGCATATACTTGTTAAGTTACTTCTGTGTAAAAGGAACAGAATTACTCAAAATATTTGGTTTACGGAGGGTAAGCGTGACTAAAGAGAGTAAAAGTAAGGATGGAGCAGGAAAAAAAGGGGGAAAAGGGTAAAAAATTCAAATGAATACCTCATCAATTTTGCAACTCATGAGGTTTTAGACGAAAAGATTTCATTTAGAAACTAAAATAAATTATATTAATATCTTGTCTTCGAACATTAGGTTGGATGATATGACAGGCAAAGTAAAGGTAATTTCTTCATTGAACATTAAAAATACATTTCTTGAAAGATGGTACAGTATTAACAGGCGACACAATAAGAAAACCAATAATGATAACTTATGTCACTACTGTATCATCCTTCTAGGCACTTCCAAGTTTTCCTGCTGGCTTACTATTTTAGTCTTTATTTGACACAGCTGGAAATAAATGATAAATGAATTCCCAAGATAAAATGGCAAAATGCTTAAAGATAGAGGAATTGTAAGATCACTAAGATTCCACAATGTACCTTTGGTTTAAAGCATATGGTAATAGCAAGATACAGTATTTTTTCTATAAAACACACTCATTAGAACCTTAAAAAAATATAAATCATGTAATGTAGTCCTTCCTACTCATTAAAAATATTTTTAAAGAGAAAAACTGAAACCGGGTTCCAAGAACTCAGATAGTGTATCAAAAGTTAATGTCTTTCATGACAATTTAATAAAATTCATGCTCAACTACTTTCACAGTGTTAAAGTTATAAACTTATCTTCCTTTTATTAATTTAAAATTGTTTATAAACATAAAAATACTTCTTAGATTTTAGATCATTGAGACTTTATTGGTCCACTGGCATGCAGTAAAAAAAAATTACTCTAATGACCAGGCAGATTTATTTTCAAATTAATAAAATCAAACTAAACTATGAAAGAATTCCATGGAATCTCGACCATATACACTGAGTGATTTTAGGAAAGACCCAAATTTCAACGCAAAGGCTAGTTTATGAACTATCTAGTCAAATGTTTAAATTCATAGTGCAGTTTTTTAAAGAGCTACATTTTCTTTTTTAAATACCTAAAAAATATGAAATTAAGTTGAAGCTGAAACTTTCTTCAGAGCTTTAATCAATAAGACAGTTATAAATAATTCACAAATGAATAGTTTCCAAGTAAATGTTATATTGATTCTCTCAAGCAGTTAAACTATTTCCATTGCCATGTATTTGGAAATGTTTTATTCAGCAAAGGGAAAGTTTGCTACATTTTTAAACATTTTTAAAATAGTAAAGTCCAAGTAATAAGATTTTACTTGGGTAAATGAAGAATGTCTCTAGTAGGATTCTCATATTTGAGACTACTTTTGGTTGACCGATAAATAATGAGAAAGGTTTTTTTCCAGCTGTTTTTAAGGAAAAAATTCAGTATCTTACTTGCAATCAAATTCTCCATTAAAAACACATTGTACAAAGTCACTTAGTATGCTATTTAAATTATGTCTTATGACTATCTCATGTTTTGTGATTGTTTCCATGAAATCTACTCCAATTTCTTCTGCAGTATCAAGTAATACCTATATGAGTATTGAGTTTCAAGGTATTTCTGCAATGCTGTGTTAATGATTCTTGGCTCTGGTTCCTCAAAATGCAGAAGTAATTGAAAAGCTACTTAATTGTGGCATTCAAGAATAATTCCTATCAAACAATATCATCTAAATCCCACTATGGATTATTTAGGAGACGCTTTTGTGATAAAAAGGATAAGCAAAACATTAAGATGTTTTATTAAGTATTGGAAGAAAACATATTTTAGTATACAGTCCTAATTATTGATCCTTTTAAAAGCAATTCAAATCCAGAGAAATCACTGAGAGAACTCTTGGTGTTCTCTAAGGTGAGACTTTGAAAGAAACTTTTAAAAGTTGAACAGCAAACAA
>VMDR010017539.1:0-20012 GCA_007922815.1 Macrotus californicus
CTCAGGCATTTTCCAGCCACGTGACCTGTGGCCCTTTGCAGCTTCACTTTGCTCGCCTCTGAATTTGAGTGGTAGCATCTATTTCATGGTTTATTGTGGAGATAAGTGAGATGATGCATGTCACATTGGGTTTGCACAAAGTAAGAGCTTAATAAATGGTAGAGTTGTTTTTTTATTTTAGTTACATCTAGTCTCTCTTGTGTTTTTTTGTAGCAGAACACTTTTTTTCTAAAAAAAAAAAAAAAAAAAACTCTTGCAGGATAAAAGGCATTTACTATTTCCATCTTCAGTGACCAGAAATTTCTCATTGTTTATGGAATTACGGAAATCTTAAAATGTATACTAAAAACATTTAAAAAGCATGTATTGAATACCCATTAGATTGGTCACTATCAAAAATGAGGAAAGAACAGTTGTTGGTGAGGATTTGGAGAAACTGAAACCCTTGTGTTCTGTTTGTAGAAACGAGAAATAGTACAACCACTATGGAAAAGGGTATGGAGGTTTCTCAAAAAGCTAAATGTAGAATTACCAAATGATCTTGCAGTTCCACTTCTGGGTATATGTACAAAAAAAAATTATTGAAAGGAGTGTCTCAGAGAGATATTTATACACCCACATTCATGGCAGCATTATTCACAGTAGACAAAAGGTGAAAGCAACCCAAGTGGCCATTGACAGATGAATGAGGAACGAAAATGTTGTGTATACATACAATGAAATATTATTCATCCTTAAAAAGGAAGGAAATTCTGACGCATGCTCTAATGTGAGTAAACCTTGAGGATATTATGCTGAGTCAATTAAGCTATTCACAAAAACACAAGCACCCTGTGATTCCAGTTACAGGAAGTACCAAGAGGAGTCAAATACATGGAGATGGAAAGTAGAATGGTGTCTGTCACAGGCTGGGGAAGATGGGAAGGGGGGTTGTTTAATGAGTACAGCATTCAGTGTTACAAGGTGAAGAGAGTTCTGGAGGCTGATTACACATCAATGCGAAATGTATTTAACACTTAATTGTTTACTCAAAAATTGTTACGGTGGGAGTTTTATAGAAATTTTATCACAGACATTTTTCTCAATTTAAAGCATATATTGACAACCACTGGACAAGATATCTCCAAAAACTGGTGTGAAACCTCCAATGGTGCTCAGGTGGAGGAAGAGTTTGTGACTGAGAGGAGGGGTCCAAGACCAGCTTCAGTCCCAGTTTCCCTGCCCTGGTGACAGTGGCATTGTGTGTGCAGCTAAGGTTGTGCTGGGGGAGAAGAGATGAGAGGGCAGAGATCAGAAATCCCCTGCCCTTTATGTACTGAAATGCAATGAAAAGTTGGCCATTTATTACGAGTAAGGTAGGAGTGGCCCAGATTGAGCTTCGTGAGAATGCAGAAATGATTTTGCTTTAGGTGCTTATCTCATAAAGCAACTTGGCTGGGTTTTTCAGGAAAAGGGGAAGAGGGAAGAAATAGGCAAGCAATTTCACCACTTTCCAGCGGAGGTGGTTGTTTTTTCCAGGTGCTTGTTTTTAAAAACATTTTCTGTCATGTTCGATCACATATATCATGTCATATACCACATGTTACACCAACCCAGCTCTGTCTCCTCTTCCCCTTCCTCTCTGTCACTATTTGCCCAGCCGTGGGACTTTTGACGTTTTCGCAGACTGAGCTGTGCCGAGCGGACACTTCTCCAACACCTTTTGCGTTCATCCTAAGAGCTGCCAACTGCAATACCATCTTAGAACTCAGCCATTATTTCGGGTCGGATAGAAGGAGATTGGCACCGAAGAACACGAATAAACAGGTGGAGATGGAGGGAGAGAGGCCAGAGGCAGTGAGAACACAAACGCTCACCTTTGGGGACACAGCCGTGATGCGTGTCATATTAAGTGCTTGATTAGGTTATTGGCCCGGAAATTGGAGGAAATTAAACCTGTTGAGTACTTTGATTTTGTCCAGTCAAAATTCTGAATATCCAACTCAGGTTAATGTTTCATATGATATTTTTGAAGCCAGTTTGTTTTGATGTTGTTTGGAAACGATATGTGTGTATATATATGTGATTGCTTTTTTTGTCTTTATCCACCATCTTCGTAAAAGGGTTGAGGAGAAGTAAATACTAGAGAAGAAAGGGATTGGTTAATCAGATTTGCACTTTAAGAATTTTTTAGAGTAAATAATAATTAAATGGAATAATTAAATGGAAACATTAAAGAAGTGGCTATTGTGCTGTAGATAAAAGTAGTTATTTTTATTTTTTTGCTTTTTAAATTCCAGCCAATGTACAAAATACTGTTACTTTCAGGTGTACAACCCCATGATTAGATGTTTATATAATTTACAAAGTAATCACCCTGATAAATCCAGTACCCATCTGACACCATTTATAGTTACTACAGTATCCCTGACTGTGTTCCCTGTGCTGTATTTCACATCCCCATGACTAATCTGTAACTACCAGTTTGCACTTCTCAATCCCTTCACCTTTTTGACCCGCACTCACAACCCCCCTCCCTTCTGGCAATCTTCAAAATGTTCTCTGTATCTACGAGTCTGTTTCTCTTCTGCTTATTTTTTTACTTTGATTTTTAGATTCCGCGTATTAAGTGAAATCATCTGCCATTTTTCTGTCTTTGTCTGACTTGAAAATAGTGAATTTTAACTAAACCCAAACAGCTTAGTGATGTGAAAGGGGCAACACTTGAGAACTGGGAACCCCCGGGTCTTGGCCAAGCCTCAAGCTCTATGACTCCACCATCACTTAACCTCTCTGGTCTTTTCCCTATCTATAAAAAAAATAGGTAATTAGATTGAATGAATTCAGACATCCTCATCAGTTAAAAAACAAGCACTTCCAAAATGCTAATGTACTGCATTACATTGGATGTTGTATCTTCCATACAACAAAAAAAAATATTGTATTTAAAGCTAATTTATACAAACTTAGGGTCCTGTTTACTTTTGTTTTCACTAAATTCAGGTTAGCTTCAAAACTCCAGGCTGACTTCATTTTTATGCAACTTTTAATTCAGGTTTCTTCACAGATAGAACATATAGATCTTTAGTTGTACTTTATTTTCTACATTAATGGAAAAAATTGGTAAAATATACTTATCTTCAAGATATCTCCAGACTTAAAAGATTCCTTAAAAGTTCAAGTACTAGGAAAGTTAATGGGTAGGTCAAACCTCTCCGTGGCCATGCTAATGTTGGAAACTGAGGCAGAGGTTGTGGTCACGAACTGCAAGTTAGGTAATAATGAAAAAGAAATGCAATCTGTTTTTCACCATACATTATACAAACGTACACAAAGAAATTTTTAGAAAAGCATGAAGAGGCAAAAAATCATATAGAATATCCATCAAGAGATAAATCAGTCACATTTGTGACAGTATTCATCTCTATAGCCTTTTTAGAATGAATCTATACACGTACCTGGGCACAAAAATGAGAGCATGTTTTTCATATTCTTTTATATCCTACTTTTTACTCACTATGTCATATTTCCTATGTTACTCATTGATCACAGTCTACCTTCAGATGCTGTATCACTTTACCTAGTACGAGGGCCTGTGCACAGGATAGTTCTAGTTCTTCTCTACTGTGTGTGTGCAGTTGACACCTTACCTTTCACTTTCACTTTGAATATATTGTACACCCCACAGTTTATTGTTAATGTTTTTGCTTTAGACGGTCAATTAGCTTTTATATTTACCTTCACTCTTTATTTCTATGTTTCTTTGTGTAGATCTCAGTGTCTGTCTTGTATCATATTTCTACTGCCTAGAGAACTTCCTTTAATATTTTTTTGTATTGTAGGTCTGCTAGTCATGAACTTCATTAGTTTTTATTTATCTTTAAACGTTCTTACTTCTCCTTGGTATTTTAAAGATATTTTTTTACTAGGAATGGAATTCTTCTTTGAGGTCTGTTTGTTTTCAGCACGTTAAGATGCCACTTATTTTTTTGTTCAGGACTGTACAATCTCTCTTGAGTGGTGTCCTATGATAACAGTACTATCTTTCTCTGTACAAGAAATATGTCCTTTTTCCTTTGGCTACCAAGATTTTTTCCTTATCTTTCATTTCGAGCAATTCAGCTGATGTATTTAGTTGAGGAGTTTGTTTATTGTTTATCTTGATTGGTGTCCTTTGAGTTTCTTGACGTTGTGGGTTGATGTACTTCATTCTTCTGAGATCATTTTTGACCATTATCTCTTCACATATTTCTTTTGCTCCATTCTCTCTCTCTTCTCTTTATGTGATTGCAGTCAGCTGTTTTATCTTGTCCCATGGCTCTTGGACTCTCTTTTCTTTCTTTTCTATTCTTTCTTTCTCTGTGTGTTTCACACAGACAATTTATTGACATGTCTTTAAGTTCACTGATTCTTTCCTCCGTGTGTGCAGTCCGCTGATGAGCCAGTCAAAGGAATTCATTTCTGGTATTGCGGCTTTTCTTACTGTTTCCACTTGACTCTTTTCCTAACTTTTTTAATAATCCTCACCTACAGCCTCTGTTTATAGATTTTAGAGAGATAGGAAGGAGTGGGGAGAGAGAGAGAAACATTGATGTGAGAAAGAAACATTGATCAGTTGCCTCTCGAACGTGACCTAACCAGGGACTAAACCTGCAACCTTTTTGGTGTATGAGATGATGCTCCAACCAACTGAGCCATCCAACCAGGGCTCTTTCCCTAACTTTTGATTCATGTTGTTCCTCTGTTCCACTAGCTAGAATACTGAGTATTATGTGCAAAAAAAGGAAAAAATGAAGTAAATAGTGTCTTTGTCTGTAAATGGGCATACCTTGTCTTCTGTAAGGCTATAAATGTGGAAGGTTGAGCCATTTTAGTCAAGAGCTGAACTGAGTTTACCTTTTCTCTGAGTGCACCACAGGCTTTTAATCCCTGTAGATGGGGGGCTGTCATTGCCTTATGCTTAGGAGCCAGCAGAGGGGATGTGAGTCAGAGAATTTTACTTGGGGTTAGTGCTCCACCTCAGCTTTCCCTGCATACCTGTTACACAGAAAACATCTTTTGCCAAGCTCCTACCTGACCTCAGCAGTTGGCTACCACTGCTTGCTACTCCTGCTAGGCTTATGCTGGGTGGGTCTGAGGGTCATTCATTCTGGCTCAGCTTCAGTCTTAGGAGCATGCCTAGATCTCAGGGCTAGGTCTCTGTTAGCATTTCTGCCCTTCCTACCATGGAAATCAACCTCTTCTTTGTATCTGTGGTGGTAGATTTGAAGACTCTTTTATCTACTGCCAGACTACATCCCAGAAAGCACGTACAAACTTCCATTTAACCAACAGCAAACAAAAGTTCTATTAAACAAGCCTTTTGGCTCTAACATCATTGAGCTCTTTTGATATGCTAGGGTCCCATCGCTTTGTTGCTCCCTTATGTAATCGAAATGCAGCCATGGGCCTTGGGCATACGTAGGGCATAAAACATTTTTATTGGTTAACTGAACAATCAAAATGTAAATATCCTATTTAGATTTATTTCTAATTGACAGAAGGAGTTACTACCTGATTCAGGAATTCAAAAGTATATATTTATTCAGAAGCCACATTTGACAGAGATGAGAAGCAATAGTTTTAAACAGAGGTACTACAACCCCTGAATAAAAATACCACTGCCGAAGGGTCTGGCACTGAATTCTGATCCTGATTCTGCCTCTAAGTAGCTGCCTCTTAAATACATGAATTACTGACTGGTTCTATTCCTCATTTCATATATCTGTCAAGTAAGGTTAATGATAATTTATTTTACTTCAGTAGATTATTGTGAAGATAAAATGAAATTATATAGTGTAAGCCCTTTACAGTACTTTTTAAGTGTTATAGGAATATAAAATATTATTCTAAGCAGGGGCAGAGAGGTTTAAAAAAATGTAGGAGTAGAGTACGTGAGTGAATGAATATATGAGAGTACATGAAGAGAACAAAATGCGAAATAGAGTTCTCTCTCTCACTCAAATTAGTCTACTTGTGATAAAGGTTAAGCCCTGCTCAATCAGGCAAGGGCACATTTTTAAAGGGAGATGTAGCGTATAAGCCTTGGCTCTCGCAGGAAAGTGATGGGTTCATGTCATAGCTCACTCTGAACTCAGTAAGCCTCCGGTGAGACTGCGTTTCCAATAGACCTAACCTGACACTCCACCTGCTGTCTCAGGTCTAGAATTCACCCACGGGGCTGCTTGGGTCATTAAAGTGACACACAGTGCACTCAGACAAAAGAGACAAGCAAGACAGTTAAAAAGTCATAAGTAAGTTTATCTGCTTTGACCAGCTTTCATTCACATCAAAAAACAGTCCGCACCGAAGAGGACCAAAGCATCCACAATGCACAACATAGACTTTCACTTCCTCTTTTGTAACCTGCTGCACGTAGTTAAATCTTCAGTGGCAAGCTAGGGGGTCTAGAGCAGGGATTAACAAATGACCAACACCAGGCCAAACCAGGCTCACCATCTGCTTTTATAAATAAATTTTTATATAAAAAATTAGTACTCTATTACCAATAAAGTTGACTATAAAAGATAATATAGAGAGTGACTTGACTACCCAACATCACTTCCATGTGAAATACCTTGGGAAATTGACAGAAAAATCACTCTGGATCCTAAAAAGACTCTGACATGGTGATTGGTCATTGTCTTCTGCAGTCAAGACCATAAGGCCTTAGAAGACCACTGAGCCTTAATGCATCCTGTAAAGATTGTTCTAAGGTGGATTTTGTCGTCTTCTTGGTAGCGCACTGCAGCTGTATTTTGCAAAGTTTCATTTTTAGGGTCATTTGGTGAAAACTTATTTTTACCACCTTTCTTCTTGTGCATAACTATTTTTTTGGTAATCATGACAGCCAAAATAGTGAGCACTATCATGGCAATTATGGAGATTCCAAGGTAGAAAGTCTCATTGGTGCTCATCCATGGACTTTGTTCTAGGCTCACGTGAGTTTCTTTGTGTTGCCAAATGCCACCTGAAGGCTGTGTCCCTGTGCTATTCCCCTATCTACTGGGTCAGCATTCAATGGTGAATTGGTCTCATTTGTTTTCTGTGGTCATGATAGGCTGGGTTTCTATTGTTGGCATTGGAAAAATGAAGTGGTTTCTCTCAGGATGCTCTGTATGTGCACTGGCGTCATAGCAGCAGAGGTGGAGACACTAGGTGATGTTGGGATACCAGTGACCTTAGGTGGAGATGTGTTGAGGTTCTGCCTGGTTGCTGGCATTGCAGGAGCAGAGGCAGAGATACAGGGTGATGTTGGAATACCAGTGACCTTAGGTCAAGCTGGCTAAATGTTAAATAATATGTTGATTTTGAAATCATTATGCCACCCTGAGTGCTTAATATGACAACAATACATGCCACAATCAAACTGGGCTCCATTTTTTATGGTTAAAGACACATTCCCTTTCTAAATGATTCCATTTATTTTATAAGGCTTGTTCCTCTGAAAGGTGACTTGGTATCCATTAGTCCCAGTGAGTTGATTTGAGCATACAGAACAACTACATGCACCTCGTCCCCAGCACCTGGTGGTGACTTCATTAGCTGTTGAGTACGTGCAGGGTAATGTTACAGGCTGACCTACCGCTCCACTCAGTTGTACCTGAGAAACTACAGCATCTGTTCACAGTAGTATGAGGCTTATGAAGGCTACCCAAGAATGCACGATGGTATCACCCTATCTCAATGTGGCTCCTTTTCACATCCTTAGTTATAGGCATTCTGTTCAGCTGGTCTTTAGGCGGTTCTCAATGATGGCTGTTCTATACTTTAATTGTAATTCTGAAGTGTTCCTTCAATAAAGTTGCATTGGAACACAACCACTCTCTTTTCTGTGCATATTGTATAGGGCTGCTTTAGTGCTACAGTGGCAGAGCTGAGAACCTGCAATAAAGATTGTATGGCCTACAAAGCCAAAAATGTTTGATCTCTGTCCCTCCGTAAAAAAAGGTTGGCTATCCCTGGTCTAGAGCAAACATTTGAGTCTTGTCCATTCCCCATAGCATCAGCAAAACAAACTTATTTTTCTATGTCTCTTTTTTCTTTCCATTAGTGAACTTTTATTGATTTATACTTTAGCATATAAGAATAATGAGATATACAAAGTTCTTGAGATGGGAGAACGTATAATGCCTGAAAGGACTCAACTAGAAAAGTTTATAGAAAATACAGTTTGTAGAAAAAACAACATACTAAACAACACTCCTTGAGGACACAATAAACCATGTCTAGAATGTAGAAAATTCTGCGCAATAAATTACCCAGAGTTTTTTTTATATATAAATATATGAACACAGAAAAAAGAAGGTAGAGTAGGGCACCTATGGAGATTAAAAGAGACCCAAGACAGTTCCACCTAGATGTGGACTGTCCAATTTGAACAACCCAGCTGAGATCATTGGAGACAATGGAGAATCTAAGCACAGACAGGGTCTTGGTGTTATGAAGTTATTTATATTTTGTTAGTTATAGTGATACTGTCATTTTTTAAAGGATCCTTATCTGTTAGAGATCATTACATTGTAGTATTTATGGATGAAAAAACATGATTCCTAGAATTTTTTCTTCTCTTCTTAAAATCCTTCAGCAAGAAAAAAATACTAGGGAGTACAGAAAAAAATACTGGCAAGGGGCTGACCATTACTGAACTGGGGTGGTACTTTGTATGCTTTTCTCTGAAGCTTTGTGCCTGTTTGAAAATTTTCATTATAAAGTATTTTGTTTAAACCCTGAGTTTAAGTGTCAGTTTATAATTTGAATCCTGGTTTTGCGAGTTGTTTATACATCTGTGAAATGGTCATTATACTTCACATTGTATATGACATTGTGAGGAGTATGTGAATTAGACAAGATAGTACAGAGTTTATTACAGTTTCTAACACACAGGAAATGATTAATGCCTGATAGCTATTTATTGCATCTGTTATCCAAGAACAGAAGTATGACCGCTTCTGAGCCTCGTTCACTTACCGTGTCATTGACTTTCGAGAACAACAACTCTTAAACTCATATTGCAGCTGCACAGGAACAAGGGACTGAAGCAGGGAACGTAGGGAATGTTTTCACTATACACGCACATGTCCTCGGCGGTCCGAAAACCATCATCGCACCCGTAAGGGTGCAGAGAGGAAGAACTACGGCTTCGAGATCATGATTGGGATTTCAGATTTCACCACAGTGGTTTGTTTTTTTAAACCAGTCAGTGTTCTGTGATATTGCTGACAAATGCCTGCGAACACATTTTAGCCCACCATGCCTGGGAAGTCCTGTGACTGTGCCCAGGAGTGACAGATTCCCCAGTTTGTGTCACTGCCGACTCCCTCTGACCTCCTATGCTCGGCTGAACCCCGGGAAGGCTCTGAGTAACATGAAACTGCTTTTGAACTCAGTCTGGCCTGACTGAATCAGCTGCTTCTTGGTCAACCACTCATTATCCAATATGCATTGCCCAAATCCATAGGAAAACACATTGACTTAAAGGTACAGGATTTTAGAGCCAAAAAATAAAATTATCAATCACTTCAAGTAAATAAAACAAATGAGCTGGGAGTCCACCCTACAATGTATCTCTGTTAAAATTCATGCCTTTGGGGGTGGGGAGGGGATTCTTCTGAAGACAATAACTGTCAGGAATGTTTGGAAGCATACTATTCACAATGTTTTAAAACATAAGGAAAACTATAAAGGCTGGGAACACTTTCAGAAGCAATGTTTTGGTTGAACTGAAAATACCCAAACTATAATTTTTTTCCTCTTCTTCCACAGAATGACATCACTCCTTTACATGTTGCATCAAAAAGAGGAAATGCCAATATGGTAAAACTACTGCTTGATCGAGGAGCTAAAATCGATGCCAAAACGAGGGTAAGCGTGCCATTTATGCACACACGTGTGCTTACTTCCAGGGAGTGGGGGAGCTCTTCCGAATACCTCTGCACGGGCTCAGCACCCGCTCTATTTCCGTTATTTGTTATAGTCTCTTGAAAAATGACTGCTAAGTTTCTTAAAATAGAATGAAGACCCATACTTGTAAGTCTTTAATAGATGTTTAAATAGTGCATGGCTTTAATTATAGAAGCTAAGGTCTGAGGCCTAGAACTTTAGTTGAGTTAAATTTTCGAGAATTTAATCACTACTTGACACTGCAGGCTTCACTGTGCAGTCAGTTTGAGACTAATACTGACATTTGTTTAAAAACACACCTGTCTACCTTCGCGCACTGCTGGTGGGAATGCGAAATGGCACAGCTGCTGCAGAAAACCATATTGAGTTTCCTCAGAAAAACTAAAAATAGAACTACCATATGCTCCAGCAATTCCACTTCTGGGAATATACTGAGTATAATGGTGGTGAGGTAGATGCCTGGGAACAAGAAAACGGGCCTTGCTCAGTGAGTGCAGAGTTTCAGTTTTGCAAGAAGTTCTAGAGATGTTATAAAACAATGTGATTAGAGTTAACACTGCTGAACTAAATACTTAAAAATGGTTAAGAAAGCAAATTTTAGTTATTACCGTGTTGTTTTACAATTAAAATTTCTAAAGAAAACCTGTCTAGACCATTGTTTGGCTGGTGACTTGTTCGGTGTGATGGATAGCAAGTGAGGAAAGAACTGAGACCAAATCAAGCTTGAATCCCACATTCTGAGCTTAGTTAGTTGACTTCGGGAGCTGTTGAACCTTCTGCATGTACTTTCCCTCTGCAAGTAAAGAACATTAATGGTCCCCGTGCAGCGCTGTCATAAGATCAAGCTAATGTCTGTAAACTATGCTGGTATAAAGTCAGCCGGAAATAAATCCCCGCCATTGCTAGGATATCTCAGAATTTCAATTAGCATTAAACTTCTAGCCAGGGCATTTCTTCCCACATTTCTTGTGTTCGTTACAAGGTGAGGAGGAGCCAGGCTAATAAAAAGGTGGTCTTGCCATAAACATTCAACTATCTAAGAATTTTGGATAGTTTTCCTGTCTTGTGATCGTACCTCCCATAATCCTGTTCTTCCTTCAGGAATCCTTACCTGCATGTTTTCTAAAACTAGCTTGGTAAACTGAACTTGATTTCTGTAACTGCTAAATTAACTACATCATTTATTATTCACTCAACCAGTAAATGATTATTGAGTGCCTACAGGGGGCCAGACGTAGTGGGGCAACAGACCAAGACAGGACACTTTCCCTGCCCTCCTGAAGCTGATGGGTAGTTTGTCTCCCGTATTCTAACCCTAAGGTAGCCGAGCCCTAGGTACTTGGTAGGAGACCCAGATTTCTTTTTCCTGATAACTGTTGAACCTGAAAACCATGTATGCATTTTAAAAGAAACAAGCTTTCTAAAAAAAGGAATGCAAGAAGGCGAAGTTTGACCTATAAAGGAGTCTGACTGGAGAAGTAAATGGAATAAAGAACATATTGAACTGACTTCACATCACTTAATAAGAAGTAATTGCCAGTATATAAAGAACGCTCGAAACATTGCTTTAAATGCCAGGGGTCTCCTGCTAAGTATAGGCTGTGCAATGGGCTTGTAAGGCATAAAAGATCGAGATGTCTTGCTTATGCCTCTTGATGATCACGGGGAGCTAACAGTTCGCTTGTAAATAGGGAGAATCTTGGTGAAGACGGGGAGGGATAAGGCAGCCAAGCAGGAAAGAGAAGCCTGAAGAGATATATCCGGGTGTCCCTCTGCTTTTTAGTGGGTGTATGGATTAGAAATTATCTCACTTCTCCTTTCTTGATGCAGTCCTCAGTCACTTGTCAGTCATTTTGCATCATTTACCAAACACATGCTATTTTGGATACAAAGAGAGACAAAAAGGGTACATAGGAAATTCTGGTCCCATCTTTATGGGGCATATATTGTCATAGGGGAGGGCTGATATAAAAATATGAAAAAACTCTTCTGGAGAAAAGTATCAGAAGTGAAATAATGCATACTGGCAAATTGATTGTGAAACTTTTTTAAAGTATATTTTATTGATTATGCTATTACAGTTGTCCCATTTTTTTCTCCCCTTCATCCCCCTCCACCTTTTACCCCCCCCCGCACCCACCCCCCCCACTTAGTTCATATCCATGGTCATACATGTAAGTTCTTTGGCTTCTCCATTCCCTATACTATTCTTTACCTCCCCCTGTCTATTTTGTACCTACCATTTATGCTTCTTATTCCCTGTACCTTTTTCCCCTTCTTCCCCTACCCCTCCCTACTGATAACCCTCAATGTGATCTCCATTTCTGTAATTCTGTTCCTGTTCTAGCTGTTTGCATAGTTTGTTTTTGTTTTATTTAGGTTCAGTTGCTGATAGTTGTGAGTTTGTTGTCATTTTACTGTTCATAGTTTTTGATCTTCTTTTTCTTAGACAAGTCTCTTTAACATTTCATATAATCAGGGCTGGGTGATGGCCTTGAGTGTGAAATTCAGTCTCTGTGCCGCTTTACCTCCCTGTTCTGAAGGCTGTCGTATTTTGAACAAGATGCAGATTCCTTTCTACCATCCACTCAATTTTAACTTGGGTTACCTTTCTCTTCTGTTGAGTGACCTGTGAATGTGAGGGGGACTCGGAGAACCTGAGAACGGCAAAGCCATCGTTCTTCGGTCGTTGTCCTGCCTGGAGTGGGATATCCATCGGGCACAGACTGAATTCCTGGCTGGACTATATAGGACAAAGTGCAGCACATACTGAAAATATGTAAACTATTTTGTGTTCTCCTCATCAAAGCTTCCCTTCTCTCTTGCTGAAGTAACTGAATGATTGGGTGTGTGGGCTTGAAAGGGAAGGAGCCAGCTAAAATGTCAGAAAGCCCTGGGGACAAGTCCAAAAACAGAAAACAAGACGTTTCATAAATGCACAATTTTAACAACCCAATACAGTGGCTTTTAAGAAAATACTGCTCTCTACGCATCCAGCTCCTACAAGGTACGTGCTCTTGTCGGGGCTACCTTGCTGTGTCAAGAATCACACCTGATACACACCAGTCCTCCTGCAGAGAAGAAGAAGACTGTGGATTCGCCTCAGATGGCAGCACTCTAAGGGATCTTGTTGCCTAGCTCTGCTCCCTGCATGGGCTGCTGACCTTGTGAAGGGTTCCGTTATAGAGCAGACCCTTAGGGCGCTTCCATTCAAGGAAGTAAACTTGAATGGTGGTCAGAGTAATTTAGGTAGGATCTGAGCAAGGTCTTAAAGGGGGGTGAGAGTGAATTTTGTTATACCCTTGTGACTGATCTCTAGTCTTAACGTGACCTGCAAGTGATAAAATGGTGACCTCGGGCAAGTTCACCCTCCTGGGTCTTAGCTTCCCACCCAGTACAGAGGAGCTGTCCCCATGATTTCACAAGCTCTCGCTGCTGGCAGGGCACTGGATGCTGTAACTCTAGGAATAATTAATTACTGTAAATATCGCAATGATACATGATTGGGTGACATGACCAAGACAGAGTAGGAGACCTCAGCCCCTGTCCCCCTACAAAGATCAACAAACAAAACAGCTATCCAAAAACAAAATCAGCTCTTAGAGAGCTCAGGGGTCTGTTTAAGAAACTGGAGGGACACAGTGGAACCAAAACAAAAAAAAAGCCCTGAAATAACTGCACAGAAAGGGAAGGACAACAGCTTCAATTCGCCTGTATCATCCCAGCCTCAGACTAGCACTCACCAGCCAGAAAGAGTTCCTTCACCGGGAAGGCGAAAGCGGGTGAGTGGTCAGCTTCCGCAGCCTGCAGGGATACCTCCCAAAGGACCCATTTCAGCTTCACCCCAGCACAGACTGGCAAAGCCAAGATCAACAGAGATGGGAAGAAACAAGGAAGAGAAGCAGGAGCTGCCAGTGTTGGCCGTGCGGCAGGAGTGGCTGCGGTTCCCTGTGACCTGCTCTGCGGAGGCCCTGGCTGCTTTTGCCACTGAAGTAACCAACAGCCAGCACAGCTGCCACAGACACCCTGCAGATTTCACCTGTGTTTGTCCCACAGAGTGGTCACATTGGCAGGCACCAGCCCCTGAGTCCCTCCCTGCTCCCTAACCATTCCCAAATCCCCCACTGCCAGAGCCCAGGATCCACACCAGCAGCCAGCCCTGGCCTCTGTGCCGGCACACAGCCAGATACCAGCCTGGACGCCTGTGGTTGACCCCACTACTGTGCACACGCTTGGGGCCAGCCCCGCCAGCTGTGCACTGGCACACCACCACCTGCCTGAACCTCAGCACTGGCCTCTGCTGCTGTACACATGCCTATGGCAAGTTCCTGCAGCCTCAGGAAAGCACCCAAGCTCAGTGGCCCTCACAGCTGCCTATAGCCTGAGTTTGGCACTAACTCTAGTCACTGGCCTCTGCCACTGGGCACATGCACAGCAAAACCCTCAGCCGTGCATCTGCACATCCCCAACCAGATTTCATGAGTATCCCCCACTGCCACGCACATACCCATGGGAGACCTTAGAGCCCCAGGAGTACCTATCAATAGCCAGGGCCTCCACAGCTACTTGTGGGCCCAGATCTGGTCCTGTCCCCTGTCACTGGCCTGCACCACTGGGCTCACGTGCAGCTAGTCCCAACAGCTGGGTACCTGCATGCCTTCAGCCTGACTCCCAACACCAGCCTCCAATGCACCCACAGAGGGTCCCTATAGCCACGGTAATGCAGTGACCCTGACTCCCACCGGAAAATGTATGTCTGAAACCAGCCCCTGCCACCACACAGGCATCCATAGCTGGCCCTCACACCTCAGCACATGTGCACCACCAGCTCTGGCCACCACTGCCTGCCCAAGTCCCTAGTCACTGGGCCTGGAGGTGACACTGAGGACTGCAACAAGCCCTTGCAGCCATGTGGACCCCCTACAGTGCTCACTAAGGATTGCATAGTTATCAATGCTGTGACCCCAGCAGCCTGAGCAGATGAAATATCACACCCCTTCCTGGATCCAGAACCTCCACACACATTCCTGCATTTGGTGCTCGGCAGCACTAGACCCAAGTTTACATCGTGCTCCAGCTCACATTCACTGGCAGGTAAAGATCTTTCCATACCAGTCAACCCACACTGTCCAGAACAGGTGACTGCCTCTTTAAATGCACAGACATCTGTACAAGGCCACAGGGATTATGAAGAAGCAGGGAAACATGACATCACCAAAGGAATGCAGTAAACTTCTAGCAACTGACCTCAAAGAAATGATGATAAGAAATTGCACAAGAAACGATTTGAAATAATTGTCCTAAAATTACAGAGCTACAAGAAAACACAGGTAAACAATTTAATGAAATCAGGGAAAATACACAAGAACAAATGAGAACTTCAACAAACAAATAGAAAACAAAAAGAAAACCAAACAGAAATTCTGAAGGTAAAGAAACAGTGACTGAACTGAAGAATTCAATAGAGAGCTTTAAGAGCAGACTCATCCACGCAGAAGAAAGGGCATTTGAAATGCTCTAGTCAAATGCTCTAGCAAAAGATAAGAGAATGAATAGGAACTAATAAAAGCTGCAGGACTTGTAGAACACCATTAAGTGAAACAATCTACCTGTCATTGGAGACCCAGAAGGAGAAGAGGGAGACTCAGAGGTATCTCAACCAATAAAAAGACTGAAGACACCAGCCAACACCTGGAGAGTTGTAGGGTCAGCAGGGGAAGAGACTGGACAAAGAAGCAGATGCCCCTAGAGAACAAGTGTTGGAGTTTTTAAGAGACATTATTAATGAAAAAGCACCCACAGGTTTTATGCCAAAAAAAATTATATCTTCATTGATTAGTTGATAAAGCTTTAATGCATTTAAACTGCATCTCCAAAAGATGATTTGGAATATTTCAATAAAAGCCAACAATCCATCTTCTAGGTATATATCCAAAGGAAAAATGAAATCACTATCTTGAAGAGATATCTACACTCCTATGTTTACTGCAGCATTGTTCACAATAGACAAGACATGGAAACAACTAAGTGTCCATCAATAGATGAATGGATTAAAACTGTGTGTGTGTGTGTGTGAGAGAGAGAGAGAGACAGGGGTGGATATCATTCAGCCATAAAAACAAAAGGAATGCCTGACATTCACAACAACATGGGTGCTAAGCATAGGGCATTATGCTAATTGAAATAAGTCAGACAGAAAGACAAGTACTGCATGATGTCACCTTTATGTGGAATGTGGAAACATCAAGCCCATAGAGACAGGGAATAGAAGGGTGGTTGCCCATGGGTGAGAGGTGAGGGAAATGGGGAGCTGTTGGTCAGAGGGTACAGACTATCTGAAGATGATCAAGTTCAGGGTTCTAAGATACACCATGGGGACAATAGAGTGAGCAATACTGTATGTTTGAGAGTTGCTGTGAGAGTAGGGCTTTAATGTTAGCACCACCACCACAACATTTATGTGAGGTGAAAACTGTGCTGACTAGCCTTATTGTGGCAAACATCTCACGTATTTCATGTATGTGTGTATCAAATTACCACGCTATGCACCTTAAACTTATAGAATGTTATATGTCAATTATATGTCAATAAAGCTGGGGACCATAAAGGATGATTCTGTGTGAATCTTCCTGAAGGAGTTTAGCTAGGACCTGATGAACCACAGAGCCTTGTGGTTCTGTTTCTGTTTAGCTCATTTCAGGAAAGTTTTCCTATTTCCCTAGTACCACAATGCTGGCTGTTATCAACTGGCTTGTTATTTTATCACCCTGCAGAACTGACAGGGGTAAGTAAGTAGCATATCTGTAATAGTGGTAGCAAAATGTCCTGACATTTAAACACATATCAAGGCAAAATTTTCTATCTTAATTTTAAAATTATTCTTGAAATGTGTTTATTTTTTCAACAATATCCTAATGGCTTTATTTGTTTCTCGATAGACTAAAATGTTTTGCTAAGAATGGCTACTTACGGTAGCCTGCGATCTCTTTCTGTTTAACTCTCACTCTGCAAAGCTACTGTGTATTTGTGTACTTGTTGAAGGAAGGTACAAGGTACTTTGCAATGGATGGTCTCTTGTCATTTTCATTTTCTCTTGCATCAGTTCAAAGCCAATCAAAGGCTCTATGTGAACCCTAAATTTAGAACCTTTTTAAGACTTTGTGGCATCTTGTGAGTTCTCCATTTCTTCTCACTGACGCTTCTCCATCCAATAATAAAGGCAGCTGTGCTCCTATTTAGTGCTTCAGAGAAGATGCAGGAGTTCCGGGCAGAGTCAATAATAACAGTACTCTGATTCCCAGAATGATGCTCTAACCTTGCCTCTCCCAAATTCCAGCTTTCCTAGCAATGGGCCACTGCCCACACTTTACATAATCCCATTAGTACATTACCTCCAGAGCTGCACCTTATCACTGAGAGCCACACATCATCTTAGTATTTGTAGCACTTAGCACACTTTCTGGCATATATAGGATGTAATAAGTGTTTCCTGAATATGTAGAAATAAGATGCACTCCTTTATGTACATTTACCAAAAGGTCTTAATTTACTTGACTTAATACTGGAACTGTGACAATATAATTTTTCCTCCTGAAGTTAATGCCATGCAGTTGATTTATTGGAATGAAGAGATATTTGTGCACAAGTGGATTAAGTGTTTTTAGAGTATCTCAAATCTGTCAATTGTTAAATTCTTACTATTCTGGGGACACTTGCTGTCCTTTAATTTTAGGCTATCCATTCTAAGAAATGCACCTGATTCTATTTCTTAGGTTAAATATGAAAGAAAAGGAATTATTGGTATTGACTGTTGTTTCTATTGTATTTCCAAAAATGTGATTGCCCTGGTTAAAAATAAATTCTTGACAAATATATTAAATATTTAATACTCATAAAATGGTCTCTATCAAAGAGAAAATTCTAATACAATGTTCTTCCTTAGAGTTCTAATATAGACATATTGATGAGAACATTTGAAATAGTGCAGAAGACTCTGGAGTTTTACATTAATCGAGACTAATTTGAAAATATGTTATTTAAAAATATATTTATTTTTAATTTTTGTATCACAAGTATTAAAAGTTAACTGAAAGAATTTACTTGGCATCAAAGAAGGTCAAGAATGCCTGCACCTCATTTTTTTTCTGTGAGTCTTAAACTCCAAAAACATAGCCTTGATTTTTTTTTAAATGCACAAGTAATGAAGAAATGTCCTTTGCTTTCCAAACATGAAAATTTCTTTGAAGGAAAGAATGTTTTTTGAGAGTTCAATAGAGTTCTGAGAATATTACAGGAGCATGTCTCTCTCCCCCTACCTCTCTTCCTCCCTCCCTTTTTTCATCCCCTAATAACTTTAACATCAGATACAGGAAACCTCATTTCCCTAACGAAATTAAACATCGAAAAGTACTGGGTAAAGTTCACATGCCCCTTAAGCCTTGTTGTCTTGAAGGGTCTACAAAAGAGGCTCAGGACAGTTCTTATTTTATATCAGTGCTATGCAGTTCCAAGTACTGGTGCTCAGAAAGTAATCTTTCTCTCCCATTCTCCCTTCAGACAGGTTGGTAATGCTCACATTCTATTTCTTTCTTTCTTTGCTTCTTATTTTATTTTATTTAACTATTTTTATTGTTATTCTATTAGAGTTGCCCCAAGTTTTCCCCCTTTGCCCTCCCCTGCCCATCCCAACCCCTACTTCCACAGTCAATTCCCACACTGTTGTCCATGTCCATGGGTCATTCATACGTTCATGGTTCTTTGTCCAGTTCTTTCCCCTTCTTTCCACCATTATCCCCTTCCTCCCTCCCCTCTGGTCACTTTCAGTCTGTTTCCATGCCTGTGGTTTTATTTTGTTCATTAGTTTATTTTGTTCATTAGATTCTTCTTATAGGTGAGATCATATGGTATTTGTCTTTCACCTACTGGCTTATTTCACTTAGCATAATGCTGTCCACTTCCATCCATGCTGTCACAAAGGGTAGGAGTTCCTTTTTGCTTTCTGCTGTGTAGTATTTCATTGTGTAAATATACCACAGTTTTTGATCCACTCATTTACTGATGGGCACTTAGGCTGTCTCCAGCACTTGGCTATTGTAAATTGTGCTGGTATATGAACATAGGGGTACATATGTTCACCCCTTTTGAATTGGTGATTCGGGATTCTCAGGGTATATTCACAGCGCAGGAATCACCGGGTCAAAAGACAGTTCCATTTTGAGATTCTCGAGGAAATTTCATACTGTTTTTCCACAGTGGCTGCACCAGTCTTCATTTCCAGAAACAGTATACTAGGATTCCCTGTTCTCAGCATCCTCGCCAGCACTTGTTCATTGATTTATTAATGATGGCCATTTTGACAGGTGTGAGGTGATATCTCATTGTGGTTTTACTTTGCATCTCTCTGATGGCTAGGGATGTTAAGCATCTTTTCATATGTCTATGGGCTATTCATATGTCCTTGGAGAAGTGTCTTTTCAGGTCCTTTGCCCATTTTTTAATTGGAATATTTGTCTTCCTGGTGTGGTGTTGTATGAGTTCTTTATATTTTTTGGAGATCAGATCCTTGTCTGAGATATCATTGGCAAATATATTTTCCCATATGGTCAGTTTCCTTTTCATTTTGGTGATGGTTTCTTTAGTCATGCAGAAGCTTTTTACCTGATGTAGTCCCATTTGTTTCTTTTTTCCTTTATATCCATTGCCCTAGGAGATCTATCAGCAAAAATGTTGCTGTGTGGGATATCTGAAATTTTACTGCCTGTTTTCTTCTAGGACTTTTATGGTGTCACAACTTATATTTAAGTCTTTTATTTATTTTAAGTTTATTCTAGTGTATGGTGTAAGTTGGTGGTCTAGTTTCTTTTTTTGCATGTACCAGTCCAGTTCTCCCAATACCATTTATTGAAGAAGCTATTTGATAGGGCAACAAAGAAAAAGAACTCATGAACATGGACAACAGTGTGGTGATTCTGAGAAGTAGGGGGTATAAGAGTACTAAAAGGTAATGTCAAAAATATTAAAAGTAATCAAAATAAATAAGTACATAAGAAGAGGCTATCTTTACTCCATTGTATGCTAATGTCCCCTTTGTC
>VMDR010017540.1:0-20025 GCA_007922815.1 Macrotus californicus
CCCCCAGTAACTGGTTTAGTCAGTTCTTTGAATCACAAACACATGGTTTGTACAATGAACTACTCTGCCCTAAACTATATGTTTTTGTTTTTCGTTTGTTTTTTTTTTTCTGTAAACCTTGCTCTCCTTTTCAAAGGAATGGCTTTGGGATGCTTGAAAAGCTCTGCAATAGCCTAAAATGTGTCTTTTTCTTTCAAAGAAGAATACGTTCGGATCATTTGTTCCATATACACAGTACAAGGAAAAATTGTGGCAGAAAAACCAACTGGAACATGAATTTTAACAACAGATTGGTTGTCTCCCCATTTTTTTTCATCTCAGGTTTAATTCCTTATTTCAAAAGTTGTGTTCACACTGTTTATAGTTATTATTACCCTTCCGTATGCCTTACCTTCAGGCCAGCTCCAGAGGTAGACCCTGATTCCCTTAAGCTCCCTTCAGCCTCGACCGCCCACCCCCCGGCGCGGCTGCTCTGAAATGAGGTTAGAGTGTTTTCTAAAAGGACCAGTAATTTATTTCCTTGTTAAGAAACTAAATTGTTGCTTTCATTTCAGGAAAGGGGAAAAAAAAAAAAAAAAAAACTTGCTGGCGTTCCCACACCGGGAGTCGAACCCGGGCCGCCTGGGTGAAAACCAGGAATCCTAACCGCTAGACCATGTGGGAGACGACGAGAGCTGGTACAAGCTTAGACAAATTGAGTTTCTCGCAACTGCTTCTGCCTGCTTTATTTAATTGGTTTTCTGTTGTCAGACTTGCTTCTGCGCCTGCGGAAAAGTCCCGCCGACTTAACCTCTTCGGGCCCACTTTGTATCCTTTCGCTCTTTGCAAAGGACGCCTGAATCTCTTTCTACAATCGCGTCTTTTGTGATCGCGTCCAGTCTTCTAGACTCCAAATATACACCAACGTCGACTCTAGCTTAGATGAGTCATTATTCAGAATTCCTCACAAGAAATCCTTCAGAGTACAAAACGACTGGTGTTTGGATTTTAGACTTATTAATAAAACGAGAGCTGTGTGAAGTCCTAAAACTGCCACCATGAGACCAAAATTGAGTTGGCGCTCCGGTCCCGACCGCCGGCAGACGCGCTAGTCCCAGCAGCAGGCAGCGGCCCGAGCACACCCGTTCCCCGGCCCCTGTGCAGCCCCACGCCGAGCAAACCCCATGTGTGCGCTCACTTCGTGAAACAGACGGGCTGGGGCCCCCTAGGCCAATTGTGCCACAAATTTCCACAGTATCCAAAAACCTCAGGACTGGACACAAGCCCCATCCCGTCCCCTTAAAGTTTATCTTTCCAAAAACAGGAACGAGGGTTACCCGGAAGCCAGGCGCATTCCAGGGTCTGTTGACTCAACCGCAAGACTCAGGATTTATGTCACTGAAAATAGGCAATGGAGTCCCTCCCTGCGAGCAGTCATGATTGATGAGAAGTCCTTGTGATTTCCCTGCCCGTTCTCGATTTGAAGCAGCATTTCTTTGGGAGCAGTTTATGCGGTAGCAATCTACTGTTTGTATTCGGAAAGTGCATACAGTCAGTTATTCGGGACAGCCAGCGTGGGAGAGCTGTGGTTCTGGCGTCCTCGTTGTGGCTTAAGCTACAAAGAAGTTGTTTTTAGTAGCGGCGGGCACTTTGGAGCCTGTTTAAATTCTGATTCTGGTTCTGATTCCTCGCTTTCTCCCTAACTGAGGCTCCCTAAGTCTTCTATTGTGACAAGAAGCAGCAAGAGAAGGGAAAAGAGATTCGAAAGAGAAACTTCCATTCATTCTATTGCATTGATTAACAGGGGTGAAGCTCCCTAACTGGGAGTGAACATGATGCATCCACATCACTGAAACAATTAAGCTCTGAAGAAAAACTAGATTCTACTGATTATAAACCTACTGTGTATATTAGACATGTTCAAATATGTTTGCTCATTTAATCCTCACAGTATACCTGTGAGATATGCCAGTATACCAGTCTTATCCACATCTTTGGTGGTTCTTCCTATGCTATCTTAGCATCTTTGAACAGCATCATTTGTTTGTTTTGTAATCACTGAGACAGCCATGGGACATCTATTTTGGAACTCTAAAGAAAACTCTCCAAAACAAACCTCAGCAACTACAGAATACCCTTCACTGGGAGCTGAGATTCAGGTGTACCTTTCAGTTTTGTATTTCTGCTTGATGATAATTTTTTTTTAAGATTTTATTTATTTATTTTTAGAGAGAGGGGAAGGGAGGGCAAAAAGGGAAAGAAACCTCAATGTGTAAGAAACATGTCAATCACCAAGTCTATCTACAACCCAGGAACCATCCTGGCTGGGAATCAAACCCACAACCTCTTAGTTTGCAGGACAGCACCCAACCCACTGAGGCACACCAGCCAGGGCAGTAACCCTTTTTTAAAAGTATCTTAACAGTTTTAAAAATAAAAGTTGTCGATGTAACCCATACATTAGATAGGCATCATCCTGAAGATATTGCCAAAGTGAAACTTTACTTTTGTCTCATTACCACCGAACTGAAATTTGTTCACTTTTTCCCTTGCCATTGGATGAAAACAATAACAGAAAGCCCTATGGTCACTTTAAATACTAAAGCACAGTCAAGAACAATATACTCCTCAACAGCTCAATCTTTATTCTATTCTTCTCCACCACCCCAGCTTGGTCATGATTTCAGGCTAGGGCAATGGTGAGGAGGATGGGGTTCCCACCGGCTCACAATTGTGGCCTTCTCTTCCCAACTCTGTGTTCAGTCACATCCCACTGGTAGCCTGAGGTGGCCATGCTGGCAGTATTTACATGCAAATGCTATAAGATGGGGCTTTTTACATTGGAGAGTTAGTGTGCTGTTTAAAAAATAGTGATGTGCTGGTTAAATATTTATCAGCATGACACGGCCAGGTGTGCTGTCCAGGAAAGAGGGGATGGTCTACTTCTTATTTCTTTTCTTCTCATTTTCTCCCTTCGAGGCTCTAAGGCCCTTCAAGATTGGAATGTAGAGCAAGGGGAACCAAAAGTTCCCAGTGGACTGGTACTATCAAAAGTCAGTTTCCTGCTTTCTGGGCCTGAATATAATTTAAGGTTGACTCCTTTTCCCCATGGGTTCATCAGAGGCTTCCCTGCTTGGGCCCACTGGACAGTGCCTCCCAAGGGGCTAGCACTGTTCTCCCTGTGTGGGTCTCAGGCCAGGGGTACCAGAATCAACAATGTCTTTGTTTAACTGCAGATTCCCTTAGTTTATTCTCAGATTCTGCAAATGAGAACTTCTGGGAGCAAGGCCTGGGAGTCTGAATTTTAACAAGCATCTTCTTCCCCCACTCCCAAATTTTTCTGCTGCCTCTAGAGTTTGAGAAACACTGAACTACATGACAGTAAGTTTCCTTCAATCTCTAAAAGACCAGATCCCTGAAGCACCATTTCTATCATTTCTCTTTCCTGCTCAAAACCTGAAAAAAAAAAAAAAAAGACTTCTGTTCGCCTGTTGAGTGAAATCTAAACTCCCTGGCCAAGCTTTCTAGGCTTTCCATAATCCAGACCTCACATAACCTACTAATATTATCCCCCATTTTCAGAAACCACATTCCAAGTCATCCCACTTGCTTTGTCCCACTTGCCCCTTGTGCTTTCCTGCTCTGATGCCTTTACTCTATCTCTTTCTGTACTGCCCTCCCCACCCTTCTTTCCACATCTGATCCCAATGCCAAGACCAGCTCTGCCCCATGAAGCCACCTATGGTCCTCCCGATCACAGGTCACTCCCATTTTCTCTGAATCCCAAAGCATAGGCCTTTTACAAATGTGATGGAGGCTTATGCCTTGCCACTCTTATAACTTATTTAATAAGAAAGTCCATGAATAAAAGTTAGATTCCATAATCCCCCTGGAAACCCAGTTCTGTACTCAATCATTCTGCCAAGTAGTCCTTCCTTTTATCTAACATAAATACTTCCTGCTGTACTTCTATGTGAAAGCTGACCCCTTTTAACCACCAGCATGAACAAAATGTTCCTAGGAGGTAGGAAAAAAACCCCCACAAATTTTTGAAGTTTAGCCAGACCAGTCAGTGAGCTGCATTTCTTTAGTTCCACACACACAAAGAAAGCCTCCTTGTTGACACAAGGAACAGCTATTCCTTTCCCATGAGTCTAAGGCTGACTCTTACCAGGCAGCTCTCCCATTTCATCCGGCTTTTGATAGTGGAGAAAAGCCCCAAACATACTGTACTTGTCTGGCATCTACATTAGCCGAGGTGGTGGGTGTGACTGAGGGCCACTCGTTTAGGAATTAGATGGTTTCCATTTCAGGGGGCTCAGGAATCACCTTTAAAAGGGCATCAAAAATAAGCACCAATTAACTTCCACTCACCCAAGAGCTCTTGCCAGGACAGACCCAGCCCATGGCACAAAGTTAACCTCAAAGCTCTTTTGGGTAACAGCACCTGCCCAGTTGGGGTGAGTTCTTCATGGCCTAACACTAGACTCAATTTCTAAAATTGGAGATGAGCTTAGGAGGCCACTGGGATGACAGAGCTTCCTCAGGGCTTAATTTATATAATTCTTCCCTTTACCTCTTCCCCAAATCTAGCAACTCCTATAACTCAGGAAAAATGCCCTCAAACTCCCAAAACTGGGTTAGGTTCTGTGGGCCAGCCCATCCGTCGCTGGGCTAGATGAATTTCCCAACTTCCCTCTCCTACAAACTCCTGATAGTAGAGCCTAGATCTTATTTTGTTGCATCCCAACTTCTAGCACAGGGCTTGGCACACATAATCATTTACTGTATGAATTAGTCTCCTAAAATATCTTTGTTTTTTTTGGGGACCCTCTATAAAAAGTTACTTTTTCCCTTAAATCAACAAGTAACAAGAAGAAAATATTCCTCAGCCAGGTAAAAATATCTCCACTGCATGGTATCTTTCCTGACACATCAGCAGAACTCAGTAAATGTTTGAGTGGTTTCTTACTTGACTCATTTATTCAGTAATCAATCAATCAATCAATCAATCAATCCCAGAGGAATAGACTTTGTTACCACTTGGCACCTAATGGCAAAGCAACTAACTGAGAGTCTCAGTGGGTCGTAATTTTAATATCTGAGCAAGTGTAATATAGAACAAGAAAACACATTGTCTCCTAATACTCTGCCCCACCTCACACTCCTCTTTCCCTCCATAACTTCCCTTCATCTGCTCTGATTGCTCAAGACAGGAAGAGTTTGGCAGACCATCCTCATATTCATCCTCATCTGTTTGCTCAGCCCTGGAGCAGAGACAAGCTTTTCTTGTTTTTTCTGGAGGATACACTCTGGAGTTGTGTGAGTCCAGATACTCCAAGGCCCGGCATCTAGTCAACATGCCTACCATTGTAGTTTCCAGTTTCACATGGCAGTTACTGAAATATTGAAATTATGAGCTTTTGATGCCCTAGTTGGTGTGACTCAGTTGGTTGGAGCATTGTCCCATAATGGAAAATTTGCCTGGTTTGATTCACGGTCAGGGCACATACCCAGGTTGAGGGTTCGATCCCTGATCTGGGGAGTGCAGAAGGCAACCAATTTATGCTTCTCTCTTGCATCCATGTTTCTCTCTCTCTCTCCCTTCTTCTCTCTCTAAAAGCAATGAAAAATAAAAAAGAAATTATGGCCCTCTGGGACCCTCAATTAGTTCATTTTGCCACTGAAGTGCTAGGTGGAAATCAAGTTGGACCTACAAGAGATGTTAAAACTTTTTTTGGTTCATTTTTAGACTTCCCACCAGCAGTTCTGAGTTCAGTGAGCTTTCTAAGCTCATTCTATTTCTTTTCCTGTGAGAGTATCTGTCTCGGTTATCACCAATAGATCCACAGCCATCAACAGATACATAGTGTTTCACATATTATGTCAAATATATTGTTGATCATGGCATCCTGTATATATTTGACAATGCTCAATATGAAAATAATATCTATCACATAAAAGATGAATATTTTAACAATTTAATTCTCACAATGACCTAATGAGATAGGTACTAATATTATTCCTATTTTACAGATCAGAAAACTGAAACACAGGCAGGTTAAGTAATTTGCTAAAGTCTCACAGTTTATTGATAATAGAAGGAATATTTAAACCTAGGCATATTGTCTGTCTGGAACTCAGTATCAAATTGGCTCTACTTTATACATATTGCATAAAATAGGAAACTATTTTGACAAAAATAATGATAATGTGCTTAGCAACAATGATAACATACATTCTGAGGCCTGATGGCGTTCTCAGGGGAGAGTGAAGATGTTATAGACTCTTCTTAAACCAAGGAAAATAAACACTTCGTGACCTAAGACTTCATAGATGCTGACATTGGCAAAGAGAAGACACCCCTCGTCCCTTTATCTTCATCACCAACCAATTTTGAAAAATATTACCTCCTTCATGACTGTCCAAAAACTCATGTTTTTCCTCTCTCAACCCAGTCTAGGGTTAGAAATCTCATAACTTCCTTCACCCAAACCTCTACTCAGAAAGGTCTTCATTGTTGTTTACTGGTTGATTGATTGATTGATGTAATAAACAAAGCAGGCACGAAGATTAAGAAGGCATAAGACATTCTGCCTTTCTGAAGCTACAACCTACTTGCCGTCTGCACATGGATGACTAATAGAACTTAACACATTTAAAACTGAGCTTTTGAGAGTCCAGCACCCTCATTCCCCCAAAACAGATCCTTCTGGAGTCTTTCCCATTTCCCTTAATAGCAACTCTATGCTCCCAGTTGTTTCAGCCACAAATTCTGGAATCAACTGTGAGTTCATTCTCTCTCTCATTCTAATTCAATAACTGAGGAAATCCTATTGATGCTATCATGAACACATATCCAGAATATGATCACTTCTCCCTATTTCTCTTGTCCAAGTCATCATCACCTCTTACCTGGATTACTGAAAACATCTCACTCCTGCTACTGCCTACAGGCCCACCTTCCCATAGCCTATTCCCAGCACTGCAGCTGGAGGAATTCTTTTAAAACAAATTGGATACTGTCACTCCTCTCCTCAAAACTCTCTACATGGCAACCACTCCCTCCAATTCATTATTCCAAACCATTAGAGACTCTCGAACAATAATATCTTTCTCTGGAGTCACTCTCAGGATAAGAAAAATTTCATAAGGAAGACTAAGATATAATACCGAATACAGGGTAGGTCAACCACTGATTACTGATCTAAGAGGAGCTGAATATACTCTTAACAATATCCCCTAAAATTAAAAAGCTATTCTGACTACATCAAAATAGCACTCTGTCTCATTGCCTGGTCGACTGAAGCCTATGTTCTTTCTACTCTACCTAAAAGGAAACATTCAATAGCATTTCCTAGTGATCCTCATAAGCAGACACCCATCAGCACTGCTATTAATCTTTTTTTCTGCTATGTCTCTGAGCAAAGTGCTGAGCAAAGAACAAACAATGCTTGTTAAAGTAGAAACAGAAGTGCAAGGGGGAGGCTATGCAGCAGAGAAATCAGAACTAGCAGCAGCAATATCCCTGTGGAAATAAATGAAGACCAACCAAAGGAGAAAAGCAAAAGCTATTCATTCAGAACCTGCTAGAGCAAGGGAGTCAGCCACCATAGCTTGTGTGTTGGCAGAGACTGAAATGCAGCCAGAGGAGTGAGAAAGCTTTCTGGTGGAAAAGGAGAAATCTTCAGGTGTGCCCTGATTGGAGGCTGTTGGCACAGGGAAGCTGTAGGGGGGCTGACTAGAAGCAAGGCATCCTATGTGATTAGTCAAGGATGCATGCTTGTCTTTGTCTGGTTGGTCCTAAGTTGGAAATTGGGACAGAAGAGGGAAGTCAGTTATTAATCAAGTTCTGACCATTTAAGGGTGATTGTTACCAAAGGTACTGTTTAGCTTCCTGGATTGTCACTAGAGATAGCTGACTTCCTACAAGCCTAACTTTCAGCAGGCTGTCTGCCTGGTTAGTTTATTGATTTCCTGGGCAGGCTGTTGCTGGTTGTGAGTTCTGTGTTTACATATGGTCTGACCATTGCCATTGCCCATTAGTATATTCAGTCTCTCATTCCCAAGACAGTTAGCAGTCTCCCGTCTTCAGGCCAAGGCACCCAATCCAGCTTCTCCTCACTCCTACTTTCTGCTTGCAAGACTGGCCCCTCACAACTCTTCCCCTTGTTCTTCCTCCTATCTTATCTTGAGCAAGAGCTCTCCTTTGCATTCAAAATCACTTTGGAATCACCTCTGTGTCTCCCTTGACAGCCCTCCTTCTTTGCCTTCTCTTTCTGCAGTTTTTTTGAAGATCTTATTTATTTTTAGAGAGAGGGGAAGGGAGAAAGAGGAGAGAAATATCAACTGGTTGTGCCTCGAAAGTAACCCCAACCAGGGACTGAACCCACAACCAGGCAGATGCCCTGACCAGGGATAGAACCGGCAACCTTTAGCTCTATGGAAATGACCCCAACCAACTGAGCCACACCTGCCAGGGCTCCTTCTGCCATTTTACGAGTCAGTTATTTATTTACAGGCACACGTACGTATCATTTGGCATTAACATACAGAGCAGTGACTGTGTCCATTTCAAGACTGTTGAGGGCTGCAACAGTGCCACACCCAGAGAGGTGATCGGTAAATGTTTCTGATGACCGATGACTCCAGCTACACCTTAGGAAAGTGGAGAGCAATTCTAGTCAAGTGGTCAGAAGGGCTTCGGCTAACCCGTTTAACCGAGGGTGGCATCTTTCTCTCCTCAGGCCCCTTCTTTTTAAATTTAGAAACACAGTAAAAACATTTTGAAAGTGGATATACCCACTGTGTGAAAAAAAGTTTTCCAATTTTGTTTGAGCAGAAGTAAAATGATTACATATACACATCTATCTTATCCATATACTGATTTAATTAAACATCCACTTATAACTATTAAACTAAAAGCCACATGGCAAGAATTAAATGAAACAGGTCTTATACCCTCACAATCAGAAGTACAAAATAAACCACATGAGTATAACAAAGGCTGATATAACAGAGTCCCATATGACAATGGCCCTCACCTAGATTCTGATTGACACCTGAACACCTCAGACCTCATTATCCACCGTGAAAGTCTGATGTGGCAGGAGCTTTTGCCCAATTTCTAGTTTTGAGACAAAAATGTCCAATATAAAACTTTCAAATACTTATATGGTCAAAGTCAGTCACCGCTATTTTAAAACAGCAACAATACATGGATTGGTGCTCTCTATTATTTGTCCCATTTATCTGGGTGCAAATTATGGCTTCAAAAGGAATGGTCAGGAGGGCCATTATCTGTAAACATCAAGTCTTAAAAGTTTAAGTTTTAAACTTCTCTGCTAATTTTGTAAGTTCTGACCTTTTGCTCTGTTATCTTTCTCTCCTCTGAAGTCCTTCCTTGGGTACAGATACCCATCATGTCCCTGGAACACAGCTAAGGACCAGAAAGGATACAAATAATAAATACTACTTCTCATTTGCATCACACTTTACTGCTCACAAATCAGCTCATATACAGTGAAGTCATGTGAGCCACAAATTGTGGGTGAGATATATATAATCTGTGGTGTCCTCTTAAAAGATATCAGTCATTATCACGGTGCGCAACAGACACAGCAATTTTCACAAGTTGTATGAGAAGCCCATTAATTGTGTGCAATCTAATAATGTTGCCAATGGGTCTATCTCCCTGGATCATATAAACTGTTTTTTTCCTGCCTAAGCCCATTGTACATGATTTCCATGCTGCCAGGGCTACTCCTTTCCCTAGCCTAAAGAAAGATACTAAGTTCAAGTTAATGTTGGAGATTCCTCAAGCAACTGCCCAGCTGCCCCCAGGTAATGAACTGTTCCCTCCTCCCACTTTCTAATCTCTAGTCAGACTTTGAAAAGTCCTAAACTGGTTATTTTTATTCTCAGCTCATTCCTTTTGCCAGCTGGCTCCGTTTGGCTCTGCCAATAGAGGGCACTAGAAGGAGACTGCGAGGCTGTTCGCTTTCTGTTCCCGTGTCACCACGACCACATATTTCATCACAGCAGCAACAATTGCTTCCACCACTTCCGGAACAGACTGATCACCACCTCCCCTCCCTGCTCAGAGACACCAGCACTAACTGGCCAGCATCTCACCATCAGAAGTCTGATTGCCAGCTCCAGTCTTTCCATTCAGTGCCTGAGGAACCAGGACTGGCTCTCCTTTGGCGGAGACGTTGGAGTGCCACCTCTGCAGCTCCTAAATTTCAAAAAATCCCAGCCTCTTACCTTTGTTTCCCCACGCTCAGGGGTGATTGCTATTTCCTATAATTCTAATTTCTGTGACACTTCAGTATCCTCTGCCTTTTCTCTTCCCTAATTCCTGGCCACCAACCCTTTTATATTAAGTTCCATGTTAAAATACATGTGTGGTTTCCATCTCCAGATTGGACTCTTGACTGATATAAGTTCAATTTGGGAATGTCTACCCTGCCCTTCCCACTGTGTGTATAATGTAACCCCATTCACTGCCATTCATTCAACTACTATGTGCCAGGCACAGTGCTTCTAGCTGGAACATGATAGAAACATAAAATGCTTAGTTTTTTTACACTAAATCCCAGAGTTTACAGTCTAGATGAGAGGGTCGAATTAAATTATCACATAGGTAAATATAAAATTGTAACTGTGACAATGCTGATTGAGAAGGCAGGTACATGGTGATGAGTGTGCAAAACAGGAGGACCTAACCTAATTAGGGAGGTCAAAAAAGGCTTTCCAGGGAAGTGTTGATTGAACAGATATCCAAGTTTAAGCAAACAGTAACAAGACATTAGGGAAAAGGCAGTTTTCCAGACAGAGAACAGCAAGGCCTCAGCAAGAAGCATGGCAAGGACCCATGGCTGGAGCTTCACTGCTACAGCATGAAAAAGTACAAAGGCTTGAGCCACAGAAACTGAAGACCTTGTCAAGGAATTCAGTTTGTTCTTTGCTGAGTGTGCCAGTCTAGGTCTGTGAAGTCTTGGGGATGGTCTGTCAGCAGTACCCAGTATGGTCCCTGGACCAGCAGCAGCGTCTCCTGGGAATGAACTGTATGTAAATTCTCAGGTCCCACACAAAACCTATGCGTGAGAAACCTGGGAGGTTGGGCCTGGTAGTCCACATTTTAACAAGCACAAAGGTTTCCACTTGCTCACACAATGGCTGACATCAGCAGTTCCCAAACTGACTACCCCAATCACTGGAGGAACTTGTTAAATACTCCTGTGCCACGCTGCTGTCTCTGCAAAAATCAGAATCTCAGGGAAGGAACCTCTCTATTCAGATGATCGGCCTCGTTTGGGAGGCACTGGTCTACATCAAAGTGATGCAGTGTCTGATGCAGTGAACAATTAATTATCGAATGCTATTTTTCTCTTACCAGGTATTCAAGATTAAGTAGTTAAACTTGAATAAGGCTCTATGAGCCAGAATCTGATTTGATTGGTATCTTCTGTCTTCTCAGGTCTGCAATTTTAAAACATTTTCTTTCACTGATTATTTTTTTGTAGATGTCTTCTTGTCTCACAGTCTCATATCATATCCACCAAAAAACTGTGAGATCTAATTAAGTGCTTATCAAATTCAAACTTTGTTATTTTAATTGCATTCTAAATACCTGTTCTTGAAAATGTCCCCAAGTTTCAAAATATCAGAAAGTACCCAGTCTTATAATACAAATATGCACCTAATTTAGAATTTTTTACTGCTTTTGCAAGGAAATAAATTTCCTAGCATAGTGATTCAGCATTATTTTAGATAGATATACAAATAAATATGGAAAAATTAAGACAATATCATGTTTAAAACAAAAAACAGGAAATACTTCCAGAGCTGAAAGAATAGATTATCTTCCTAGGTTCATCTTCAAACAACAGCATTTTCAAGAATTTTTCCATATCCTGGGATTTAGGCGGTCCATCTGCAAATACTTACTGGTCCACTGTAACAATAAACCCATTTACATAGTAACATAAATAACATTTTTTATATTTTTATTTTCTAATACAAAAAAAGTGGTAAGCTCAGTGGCATCATCTTAAAGTTTTGTAAATCACTGGGATTTCAAAATAATTTACTGATGACAATTAGAGGGGTTACATAGTCTACAGCAGGGATACCCAAAGATAGCTCATAAGAGTACAGCCAAAGTACTGACAGAAACCTGAGTTCATCTCTAAAAACTAATTAGGTATATCTTCAACCCTATCACCTTGGAAAATTCCAGGAAACACAGCCAAACACACTTCCCATTAGCTGTCATAGTAATGACAGCATCACACATCATGTAGCCTCTGGAAAACTCCACCATACAGTCATAAAAGAAAGAAAACTGAAGAAGGCAAACAATGTATTGGAATTACAAAACTAGTTTTGATATCGCAGATCCTGTGAAAGGCTCCTGGACACCCCAGAGGTCCATGGACCACACCTGGAGAGCCACTGCTCTAGTGTGACATTAAAATACCAAGCGGTAATCCACTTTCCTTATTTCAAGTCTCAATACATTTTTTTCAAAAAACACGTTTAATAAGAATGTAATTTGACATAGCCTTTTAAAGGCCATTTGACCTTTGAACCTGACCCTTTCCTACAGAAATACAGGCGCACACATACACAGAACACAGACACAGAGTGTGTATATCATTGTAAATTCAATAGTGTTCACTGTAGTGTCATGAACATTATAGAGAAAAATTGGTAACAAATTTCCCCATAGGGGATTTAAAAAGTGAAAGCATATGTATATATATGTACATGCATGCATACATATACATGCACAAATATTCATGACATATTCTCAAGTGAAAAATTTGCAAAGCAGGACTTGTGGCCAAGATGGAGGCATAGGTAGACACACTGTGCTTCTTTGCACAACCAAAATAAGGACAACAATAAATTTAAAAACAGAAAACCACCAAAATTGACAGAAAATTGAACTGTATGGAAGTCCAACAACCAAGGAGTTAAAGAAGAAACATTCATCCAGACTGGTAGGAGGGGCACAGACAGGCAGCCGGGTGGAGAGGACTCGCAGCAAGGCGGCAGCTGGAGGACGCAGGTAGGCAAGGTGGCGGCTCGCAGACTGGACGAGGTGGTGGCTTGTGGACTGGGCGGTCCCACATGCGCCTGCAGATAAACTGAGAGGAATAACTTCGGAGTGAGACAGACTGCACAACCCAGGGCTCCAGTACGGGCAAATAAAGCCTCAAAACCTCTGACCCAAAACACCTGTGGGGGTTGAGGCGGCAGCAGGAGAAACCCCCAGCCTCACATGAGAGTTCACTGGAGAGACCCACAGGGTCCTAGAACACACACAAACCCACTCACCCAGGAATCAGCACCAGAAGGGCCCAATTTGATTATGGGTAGAAGGGGTAAGTGACTGAAAACTGGCAGAGCGCAGAGCAGGAGGCAATCCTCTCAGATCCCTCCCCCACATACAATGTCACAACGCAGTCACGTGGGTTGTCCCACCCTGGTGAACACCTAAGGTTCCGCCCCTTACTACGTTACAGGCATGCTGAAACAAACAAACAAACAAAAAAAAATGGCCCAAATGAAAGAATAGATCAAAGCTCCAGAAAAAATACAACTAAGCCATGAAGAGAGAGCCAACCTATCAGACACACAGTTCAAAACACTGTGGTTATCAAGATGCTCCAGGAACTCACTGGGTACATCAACAGCATAAAAGAGACTCAGGAAACAATGAAGGTTGCATTATGTGAAATAAAGAAAAATCTATAGGGAACCAACAGTGAAGGGAAGGAAACCAGGACTCAAATCAAGGGTTTGGAGCAGAAGGAAGAAACATTCAAGCAGAACAGAATCAAGAACAAGAATTCAAAAAAATGAGGAGAGGCTTAGGAACCTCTAGGACGTCTTTAAATGTTCCAACATCCGAATCATAGGGGTACCAGAAGGAGAATAGGAAGACCAAGAAATTGAAAACTTATTTGAAAACATAATGAAGGAGAACTTCCCTAATCTGGCCAAGGAAACAGACTTCCAGGAAGTACAGGAAGCTCAGAGTCCCAAAGAAGTTGGACCTAAGGAGGAACACACCAAGGCACATCATAACCCAACAACATACATTACCCAAGATGAAAGGAGAGAATCTTAAAAGCAGCAAGGGAAAAGGAGACAGTTATCTACAAAGGAGTTCCCATTAGACTATCAACTGATTTCTCAAAAGAAACCTTACAGGCAAGAAGGGGCTGGCAAGAAGTATTCCAAGTCATGAAAGGCAAGGACCTACATCCAAAATTACTCTATCCAGCCAAGCTATCATTTAGAATGGAAGGGCAGATAAAGTGTTTCCCAGGTAAGGTAAAGTTCAAGGAATTCATCATCACCAAGCCATTATTATATGAAATGTTAAAGGGACTTATCTAAGAAAAAGAAAATCAAAATTAGGAACAGTAAAATGACAACAAACTCACAGTTAACAATTGAACCTAAAAAAAAACACAACAACAACAACAACAAAAAAAACAAAGAACCTAACCAAACAACTAGAATAACACAATCACAGAAACGGAGATCACACAGAGGGTTATCAGTGGCACAGTGGGAGGGAGAGAGGGGGGAAAAGGTACAGAGAATAAATAGCATAAAAGGTAGGTAAAAAATAGACAGGGGGAGGTTAAGAATAGTATAGGAAATGGAGAAGCCAAAGAACTTATACATATGACCCATGGACATGAACTAAAGGCGGGGAATGTGGGTAGGAGGGGGTGTGGAGAGCAGAGGGGAATAAAGGGGGGGGGGAATGGGACAACTGTAATAGCATAATCAATAAAATATATTTTTAAAAAATTTGCAAAGCAGTATCTGATTTTTCTATTTAAAAACAAAATTCATATGAACATATTTAAATACCTGTAAATATATGCATTTAAAAAATCTGGAAATACATGCCAAACTGTTAACAGTGGTGTCTTTAGAGAATATGATGAGAACGGAATAGAGCAAAACAAATCTCACGTTTTTATTTTACATACTACTGGATTATTTAAATTTTTACAATAAGCATACATTACTTTTGTCACTAAAAATAAAAATCTAAAAACAAGGTAATTAAGAGGCATACTGAGTAAATGCAATGTGATATCCTGGACTGAATCATCAAAAATGACATTCATAAAAAAACAGGTGAAATCCAAATAAAGTTTATCGTTTAGATTTACAAATTTAATAAAAACATACAAATAATTAGAAAAACATAAAGACACAAAACTGCAAATACTTGGCCCTGGAAATGGTGATATTACTCACTAGTAACCAGAAATGTGGACTTCCAGAAACTGGAATGTGGAAAACTTCACGCAACCTCAGAAAGGTCCTGAAGTGATGACATAGTTTTTACTGGGTGTGTAGACTTCTTTAAGCCTCCTTGGTACAGGAAATCAATAGAAGACATTTGTCGTTCTCATTATGAGAAGACCCAGAAGGTGTTCCAAACAGCCACAGTTGGTGTGTCAGAGTTATGTGCTGCACTGCAGGGCACAAACTGTGGCCACAACTACAATGAACAGAATTCCAATTTGGGGTCTTCTGTGTACATCCTGAATATGTCTTCTTTATTATTCCGTTCAATTTACTTGCTCCCAGTTTTGAGGAAGAAATAATCATTTGTTCCCAATGCTACTCTTAAGAAGCTTCCAGTTGTGCCATGCCACAGGGGACTGTTCTGCAACAACTGTGCCCTCTGAAGCTCCTGCTTCCACCACAGTTGAAATGGATCATCCCCTCCGAGCAACCATTCAGTCAATTTTATCTTAGACAAATAGTTACTGGACAAAGGACATGAATAAAGCAACTTTCAAACGCTGACTCAGAGTGTGGGCTGTGGAGGTTAAAAAACATCACGAGAAAAAGTGCCGGGCCCTGCTCCATCAACAGGGCTCTCTGCCCTCCCGAGAATGTTCTGAACACCAGCTCCAGCAGCAGTGAGCTCCACAGCACAGCACTCATCACCACCATCTTCACATTTAAATTAAAATACATTGTCCACTTCATAATTCAAATGCCTATTTTAAAAAGATTGTATTTATATATTTATATATTTATTTTTAGAAAGAGAGGAAGGGAGGGAGGAAGAGAGAAACACCGACTGGCTGCCCCTCCCAGCCCTCCAACCCTGGGGACCTGGCCCGCAGCCCAGGCATGTGCCCTGAGCTGGAATTGAACCAGTGACATTTCAGTTTGTGGGATGACATCCAGCCAACTGAGTCACACCAGTCAGGGCTTAAATGTTTATTTTTAATGGGAAAAATTATAACTATAGTAAATACAATAAATGGGTTGATCTTTTAATGATGTCCAAAATATAATTTTCCAATATGGTAATTTTGATATACAAAACAAGGCACAGATGGAATACACAGAATGATCTTATTAAGTTATCTTAAAAAGTTATAGAAACTGTGTCTGATTGGATAATTGATGGCCTTAGGGAATTATGAATTTTTAAAGATATGTTGTTGTTTTTTTAAAGTCCTTACCTTCTAGAGGTATGTATTGAAATATGTAGGAATAAAATGATGACTGGGTATTTGCTTCAAAATAACCTCAGCTGGGTGGGGAAGGGTGAAGAGGAATGGGTGATTAATATATGAAAAAAAGACTGGCCATGGATCAATAAATTACTGAAGCTGAATGATGCTCAGAGGTATTACATTACACTAGGGAGTGTTAATTTCATTACTGTCTAAACTTTTGCATGTTTGAAATTTTCCAAAATAAAATACTTTTTAAAAAGTCAGAAAAAAAATTAAACAAAGAGGCTTACTCTAAAAACTAAGGAATATAATGAATGGAGAGATTCAGTTGAGTCCAGACTACCTCTGACCTTTGCTCCAAATTCCCTGAAATGATATATTTTAAAAGAATTGAAGAACTACAACAGTGAAAGAATACAAGGTTAAGGGTGATATTAGGATACCAGTGGTTCTGACAAACTCCTCTTAAGTTCCTCAAAATGAGGTCCCTCAGACAAACCTCATGAACATTACCTGGAAACTCGTTAGAAAGGTAAATTCTCAGGCCACATCCCAACCTCCTTTGGAGGTAGGGTTGTACAATCGTACAAGAAACAAGAGAGGAAAGCCTTAGCTCAAACCAGCCCCAGAGACAATAATCAGAGAGGTAAAAGCAATTGCAGGGATACTCCAAGCTCAGAGTCAGCAGCCATGGAAAGCTGGAGGCCTCCAGCTGGACAGTCAATCCTAACCTTGCTCACTTCCAAAACCACGTGGTTGGTGGGAGTGGGAGATAGTTCTGCCCAGGGGAGAAGAGCTCCATGCTCAGAATACAGCACTTCGTATTTTGGTAAAGAGACTGGGGTGAGGATGGGACAAGAGCTTAGCTCTTGAGCCCACTACCCATCTGTGTATTATAAAAGCCTGTGTGAACAAGCTGCTTTTTCTCAAAGTAAACGTCTTTTGGAGAAAGGAAGGCTCATACGAATGTGGGAAAAATCCACACCAACTACCAATACATTAATCATATGTAAGAGTGATCTTTTAAGAACAACAAATAGCAGTACAGGTAATTAGTAAATTGAACAAACAGAAGACTCACAATTGATGGGGAAAAAAACAAGTAATTCGACTAGAAAAGAATGTGAAAATTCTAATCAGTGTCCTCAGAAATGTAAGGGTACTACACTTATAAAAAAATAAATTAGAACAAGACAACAATCTTGACTACTTAAAAACAAATTACTAAACTTAAAAGCTAAATAACATAATGGACACACCTGAGAGGGATTAATGATCTGGAAGACAAAGAAATCTTTCAGAACAGAGAAAAAAGATCAAGACAAAAAATAAAAGTGAACTGAGAGAGGATCAAGTCAGGAGGTCCCATAGTCACTTGATAAAAATGCCAGAAAAACAAAGCAGATAAAATGGTAAGAAAATAATTTAAAAAATCATTTTAAAACTGCCCTTAATCCAAGAATGGTAGGATTCTTCAGAGTAAAAAACCATGGGATCAGTAGAATAAATGACAAATGTCCCACATACCCACATACCTAGGAACATAGTGGTGAAATTTTAGGACTCCAAGCACAAAAAAGTCCTAAAGGTTTTTCATAAGGAAAAAAGGTTTTTACCAATAAACCGAGAGAATCAGAGCAGTGTCTGACTTTTAATCAGAAATGCTGGACGCTAGCAAACAATCATGTTACAATTCAAAATCTGAGGGGAAATTATTTTGAACCTAAGACCCTAAAGTCAAAAAAAATTTTAAAGGAGGAGTACACATTTACTTACTTGAAGATATGTTGCAATAAACCAAAAAACTAACTGTGGGACGAAAGAAAAAGAGATGAGACGGAAACGGCAACCCTATGCATAACGTTAAAAGACACAAATCCAGATAACAGCGAGTAATTCCACAAGAATTCTGAAACAAATTCCACAAGATTACCTGAGAAGAAGAGGCCCAGGTGGGAAAGTGAAAGGATGTTAAGGGTGATGACTTAACTGGGAGACTAAACAGAGAAAAAGGGTGACCACAAAGTAATAGCAGTAAGTTTAACCAGTTCCAAAGCGCTAAGGAAAAACAAGAAATAAAAACACCAATCATAGCAATAAAATGCTAGGTAAAAACAAGTACAACATGGGGAAAATACAAAGCAAGATGGCAGAAATAGTCCAAACAATTCAACAATTTCAATTAATATGAATGGATTAAATTCCCTGGACTCTAAAATTGAACTCCCAAGAAGCTGTTTTGACTACATTAATCAGGGAAAATAAAAGTCAATGTAGAGTGTATTGAGGACAAAAAAAAGAACATTTCAGTTATAAAACGCACAAGTCACCAACAGTTACATATGCTTTCATATCTCAGAAGTCAACTTATTAAATGGACACTAAGATAAGAACGTAGAAGGTTTGAACAATTAACAAGCTAAATCCAAAAAACTTTGTAGTCAAGAATAGGTAAAGCATCCCTCCCCCTTAAAACACATAGAATATTTACAAATATTGAGTATATACTCCATAAAGTAGACACTACACAAGCTATATTCTATCTGCTTGGAAATTTTAAACACATTTAAGTAAATCTTGAGTTAAATATAAAGGCAACTGAATCTGAAATTATCTACTAGAAATAAGTAACAACAGTTATCCCAGCTAAAGACTGTCAGACACACAGCCAAAGCAGTCCTTCATTTGTTAGAAAACAAAAATTTTGAAAATAGAACTTTGCACAATACACCTTAAAGTTCCCAAGCACTAAGTGATGTGCTCTGGAACATCATACATTGACAATCATACACCTTAAAGTGATGACTGTCAATGTCTCTGGAGATCCAATGGTCCATTACAGTAGCCTAGGAGTCTGAATTCATTTATGTATATGAGGCCTCTGTAACTCGCATGCTAACCAGTGACAAACTGCAGACTACTACTGGTAAGTCATGTTTTAGAATATCAATTTATAGTACTAGTTACTTCATCCTGATAACATGAATTCAGTTAGGAATGACATCTTTGAATAATATAAAAGTTAAACTGAATTTCTGAAGTCAGGCAAGGTCTTATTTATTTTTATATCTTTATACTCTATGCACAATGGTAGCACGTGAGTAAGCACTCAACAGTATTATATGAACTGAATTAATATACTGAACAGATTATTTTCCAAAACATGAGTCTCACGGAAGAAACAGAGTGAAACATAATAAAAAGGTTTGTATGTAGTCACAACGGTGGGAAACACAACCTAAACATGAATTTTAACCTCAGGTCTATAACACACAGTGCTGCACGACAGGTGTTCCAGGGTTCAGAACAGGTAGGATCTTACAGATGTAGAAAGGCAACAAGAGGCCTGAGAGCCATGATCAGCTTTCTTGCCCCCCTTCTTACAGTCAAGATATCCATGGACTTTGATAATCACAATGTCAGATAAAATTAACTTTTCAACTACAAACACAGACTAATTTTTAAAAATGCACCCCTTTTAGCTGTGTATCAAAAGGGCAAGCACAGGTGACTAGAACATAAA